>JADRCC010349099.1:0-15255 GCA_019843855.1 Hylomyscus alleni | reverse complement strand
TTTTTTTGTGGGTTTTTTTCCCCTAATGTGTAAAGTGTATGAGTTGTGAATGTGTTTGAGTTCTTGTAATTTTTTTTTTTAGGTTTATTTTATGTGTGTTGTGTCTATGTTTATATCTGTTCACTCTGTGTGTACAATGGCCATTGAGGCTATAATAGGGCGATGGATCTCCTGGGACTGGAGTTAAAATAGATGGTTGTTAACCACCGTATGGGTACTGGGAATTGAATCTTACATACATGGATGGGTGCATGCACGCATAAGCAAATACACGCACGCACCACTAAGAACATTCCCAGCAAATCTGCATAGTCCTCATGCTTGTTGCCAATTAGTATCCTCCCCCTTCAACATCTGGTATTTTGATTCTATTTTTAGAGGGAGTTTTATCAAAGCCATGTGCTAGGCAGTGGTTGCACATGGCTTTAATCCAAGCACTTGAGAGGCAGAGGCAGGTGGATTTCTGAGTTCGAGGCCAGTCTGGTCTACATAGTGAGTTCCAAAACAGCAAGGGCTACACAGAGAAGCCCTATCTCGCATGTTGTCCTTAGTAGCCTAGCCAAGTGGTGGTGGCACACCTTGATCATACCCTTGATCCCAGCAGTTAGGAACAGAGGCAGGCAGTCACTGAGTTCCAGAGCAGCCTTATCTACAGAAGGAATGGTGATACAAACTTCTAATGTTCCTAGTACTTCGTGGGTAGAGAAAGGTTGTGAGTCTGACCCCAATCTACATGGCAAATTCTAGGCAGCCTTGGGCTACAAAGTCAGGCCCTGTCAAAAAAAATAAAAAAGGAAGATCTTTTTTTTTTATGCCAAGCATGGTAGCACATACTTGTTACCCACCACTCAGGAAGTAGAAGCAGGAATATCAGAAACTTGAGGGCTACATGGATGATATCAAAAACAAAAAACAAAACCGAAGTTGCAGGGGGCTGAAGCTCAGCACTTGATGTTCTTCCGGAGGATCTTGATTTTGGTTCCCGAACACAAGCATAACCATCCACAGCCTTTATCAAACTCATATGCCCATATGCAGACACACATCTACACACACATGACTATAACTAATAAAAATAATTTTTTCTAAAAAATTTCTGGTGATATGAGAGAAGAATTTTATTAAAAAAGATTTAAGGAAAAAATTGAGTAGCTTTAAATTCTAGGTGGGACTTTTTCCCCCCCAATTGAAATAAATTTACCATTTTAATCAGAATATATAATATGGTGGATTTTAGTATAGTCATTTTGCTAGCAGCTAGCACCTCCAATCTACAGAACATTTTTATCTCAAGTTCCTCTGCCCCTGCCTTCCACCAGTCCCTTCCCCGCCCCCCCCCAAAAAAAAAACCCTAAAAACCTAATAAACGTTTTGTCTCTGAACTTACCTGTTACAGATGAACTCAGTGGTACAAATGGGCTTGAGTGTTTAGCTGCTTTACTTAACACTGCCTGTGTACTCTTGAGGATGGGCTTTAGCATGTCTAGGGGTATTTTATTTTTGTTAGTGTCTATAACTTAAGGGGGGGAAGCAACTTTTCACATTCCATAAATAGGTATCTATTTATACCTAGGAACTGTGTATGTAGCATAGCAAAGCAAGTACATTTAGCAGGAAGTTGACAATGAGTGCCTGTGGTTTCTGAGAGGGAAGTGTGAAGAAACAATGTGCTGCCTGCCTGTGCACCCAGCTTCTTCCTTGTTCATTCACTCCCATCATGTGTTCAATCTGACAACTCCATGGCAGTTCTCTCTCTGAATGCTGCCATAGATGTGACAATCTCCCAGTTTCTTTCTCTGTAATAGACATTGTAGAGGATCCAGCTAGTAGAATCAGTAAAGACCCTTGCTGCAGAACCCAGATCGTCGAAGAAAACTAGCTCCTATAAGTTGTCTCTGAGTTCAGTATGAGCAACCAAACAGATATATAACGGACTAAACAGGATAGGATTTTCAGGAAGGAAAGGGGGGCAAGGTGTGGGAGCACACATATCCTAGACAGAAGCTGGTGGGTCTCTGTGAGTTCAGAAGACCAGTCTGGTCTACATAGTGAGTTCTAGGACAGCCAGGCCCTATCTCAGAAACGACTACAGAAATCAGGTGTGTACATGCCTATCATCCCAGGTTTCTGAGGTTGAACCAGGAGGATGAGAAAGTTCGAGATAGAGCCTCTTCTACACATTAAGTATGAGCATCTCTATCAACACGAGATCCTGTTTTAATTTTTAAATTTATATTTTATTATGGGCATTTTGCTTCCATGTATACCACCTGAGTACCTAGTAATCAGTGCTTAAAGAAGCTAGAAAAGAGAGTTGGATCCCCTGGAACTGGAGAAGAAATCATATTCTACTTTTTCTAGAAGTTTCATACTTTACTAGCTGGTTCATCTTCATGCATACAAAGCTATTCTGTGAGTTCTGAGCAGGCGATACATAATACTAGTCCTACGTATATTTTGGTTTTTAGTTTCTTTGTTTTTGCCTGCTGTGTTGAAAAGTGTCTGGCTTAAGTTCCCTTTGTAGCTGAGAGTGAAATCCTGATGGTCCCTGCTGCTCCCATCTCCCAAATGCTAGGTTTACAGACAGGTGTCTAGACCAGGCTATTGCCTAAGCTTCTGAGTGCTAGGATTACAGACATGCATTACTACTGACATAGTACTATTTAACATAACAGGACGAGGTACAGCCAGTAGTAGAACATATGTATAGCCTTAGGACCAATCCCCACTACCACAAAACCCTTATCGGCGAGTATATAATCACTGCATATTCTTTTCTTTTTCTTGTAGTACTACTATAATTCCTTAACACAACAGTACTTGTACTGGGATGGCGAGAAGGAGACCTACGTGCCAGCTGCAGAGTCTAGCTCTAACCAGCAGGCTGGCCTGCCTTCCACAAAAGAGGGAAAGGAGAAGAAAGAAAAGCCCAAGAGCAAAACTGCTCAACAGGTATGACCTGTCCAAGGACACCACAGCTCCTTAAAGAGTTAAATCAACTTACTACTTCATTTTTGGCCTATGACACTTAAGTCAGCTTTATTTGGATGCTTAAAAACTGGGCTACCGGTCCTGTTGGCACAGGCCTATAATGCAGCGACCTAAGATGCTAAGGAAGCACACTAAGTAAGCCAGTATGGGTTTCTTTTCTTTTCCTTTTGTTTTCCTTCCTTCCTTCCTTTCTCCCTTCCTTTCTTCATTTATTTTCTCCCACCAACATCTTAGTAAATCCCTGCCTCAAAGTAAATAAACCACTGGCAATACAACTCAGTGCTAGAGTAAAGGGCTTTTTGCACAAGCATGAGTACAATACTTATAACCCAAATTTAAAAATCCAGGCACAGGGAGATAGTTCAGCTGCACGTAGTGCTCTTGTAGACAAGCCAAGTTTGAATCCTGGCACTGTTGTTGGGCATCTTCTGTCTGAACCTCTGGCTCCAGAGAATGTGACACACTTTCCTGGTCTCTGCAGGCACTGCACATGTACACACAGATAAATACACAGTTACATAATTTAACATAGTATATAAATCTTTATGTGTAGCTGGGCGGTGGTGGTTGCACGCCTTTAATCCCAGCACTTGGGAGGCAGAGGCAGGTGGATTTCTGAGTTCGAGGCCAGCCTGGTCTACAGAGTGAGTTCCAGGACAGCCAAGGCTACACAGAGAAACCCTGTCTCGAAAAACCCAAAAAAAAAAGAAAAAAATCTTTATGTGTTTGTCTGCTTGTGTGTGGAGTAGAGGTCAGAGACAATTTAAAGGGATCAGTTCTCTTGTCCTGTACCATGGGTTCCAGGAACCAAACTCAGATTACCACTGAGCTGTCTTGTGAGTCCCACAACATAAGATTCTTGTTGGCTTATTTATTGATTACAGAGAAGTAAGTGCTTTTTAATGGTGTTTGTTGTTTGTTACTAGATTGCTAAAGACATGGAACGCTGGGCTAAGAGTTTAAATAAGCAGAAAGAAAATTTTAAAAACAGCTTTCAACCTGTCAATTCATTGAGAGAAGAAGAAAGGAGAGAATCTGCTGCAGCAGATGCTGGCTTTGCTCTTTTTGAGAAAAAGGTAATGGTAACAGGAGTAGCCGCATTTCATAATGGCTGTGTGTGTAACCTTTGAGGCTTACAGCTTGTTCTGTTTTCCAGGGAGCGTTAGCTGAAAGGCAGCCACTCATCCCTGAATTGGTGCGAAATGGAGATGAAGAAAATCCCCTCAAAGTAAGGAAGTGCTACCTGCATTTCTACATCCCACTTGGAGTCTCTGCTACATCGTAGCTAATGCAATTCCCTCTTAAAATGGGACACTTTTCTCTGTCAGTGGGTATTTGGAACAGCTTTGGCATATAGAGTCCACATTGTGGGCTTTGTTTTCTGTGCCTGAGATCAGGTGAGATGAACCGATGAATGAAGCCTGAATCCCTAAGCTAAGTAAATTGGCTTTCAAGGCATTTGTAAATAGAATTTTTAATGGTCTGGAAAGACAATTAGGACAAAGCAGAGACTTCCTTTCCTTGATAGACACTGGGCTAGCTGGGCCGTATCTCTGAGCTGCTTTGTGCTTGGAGTTTTTATGAAAAGCCATCCAGGAAACCATGTCTTGGGCTCCACAGGGTTCGTTCTAGAAGGCTGTTCCATACAGTTGATTACTACTGTTGTTTACTACTAAAAGCCAACACAGAGCAATGGAGATTCTCTAACATTTTGACGCTGTTTTATCTGTGGAATTTCCAATGACCCATTGTCATTTTGTCCCCAGAGAGGTCTGGTTGCTGCTTACAGTGGTGACAGTGACAATGAGGAGGAGCTGGTAGAGAGACTTGAGAGCGAGGAAGAGAAACTAGCTGACTGGAAGAAGATGGCCTGCCTGCTGTGCCGACGTCAGTTCCCAAACAGAGATGCCCTGGTCAGGCACCAGCAGCTCTCCGATTTGCACAAGGTGGCCCTGCTTCTCAAAGCTTAATGGGGAAGGGAAGGAATTTAATGGTGGGAGTGGTAACTGGTGAAGGTTCAGTAAATAACCTTGTGTTGCATAGGTACCTGGTGTTGTAGGAAGAAAGAGTCATGGTGTCTTCACACAACCCAGCATTTGGTTTGGATGCTATAGTATATTGAGATTTGGCCAGAATATAAATCAAAAGTACTAATGTTAATGACATTTCATATTAAAGTGGTCTGAATTCTAAGTGTGTCTGTAAACTCTTTTGTAATAGCAAAATATGGACATCTACCGAAGATCCAGGCTGAGTGAGCAGGAGTTGGAAGCCTTGGAGCTGAGGGAGAGAGAGGTGAATACATGGATACTGTGTTTGGACGAGAATCTTGACATACCTGCCTTTAATACTTTGTTTTGTTTAGATGGAGTCTTGCTATGTTGACAGGTTGGCCCTGACCCCTTGGGCTCACATCTTCCAAGTAGCTGCCTCTATAGGCCTGTACTGCCACACCAGTCTTTTATTTTGTTTTTATGTGTAGCATTTAATTCCAGGTTCCTAAGCAAAGTGGAAGGTTATATCAACAACACTTGTTGTACCTCTGTAAACTGGACTAGCCTGTGTCTAGTGAGCCCCACAGTAGCTTTAAGTCAGGAAAAAATGCTGTTTCCTTGTTTGTCCTGACAATATAAGCTTTCCTGAGTGATAAAGAAGGCTTCATATGAGGCACTGAAAACAGGAAAGCATGGGATGATTTCCCAGTCATGTAGAAGGGAGGGGTGGGCTACAAATGATAAATGGGGCCGAGAACAAAGGTTTATTAGTCTGTCATGCCTGTGGGGTTAGTGGTTGATGAGATGGGGCCAGATAGAATAGTAAATGCATATAGAGACCTATACATGAAAAATAATTTTTTAAAAAAATGTTTATTGCTGTGGTAGCGCACACCTTTAATCCCAGCACTTGGGAGGCAGAGGCAGGTGGATTTCTGAGTTTGAGGCCAGCCTGGTCTACAGAGTGAGTACCAGGATAGCCAGGGCTACACAGAGAAACTCAAAAAACCAAAAAATAAAATGTTTGTTTATTTTATGTATATGAATACACTGTAGCTATCTTCAAACATACCAGAAGAGGGCACCAGATCCCATTATAGGTGGTTGTGAGCCACCACGTGGTTGCTGGGAATTGAACTCAGAACCTCTGGAAGAGCAGTCAGTGCTCTTAACTGCTGAGCCATCTCTCCAGCCCACATTAAAAATAATTTAGAAGTTTCTTGCCCCAGGGTAAATCCAAGGTGTCTGTACTCAAAGCTTTTGCTTTTCCCATTGATTATATAGTGTCAGCTCTCTGGGGTTTGCTGGGTGTCTTGTTTCTGGAAGTAGACCCTTCCAAATACTACCTGGGGATGGCCAGTTCTGGCCTCCTCATCTTTAGGACAGTAACAAGCAATGAGACTGAAAGTGCTAAAGGAAACAAAGTTAACATTTGCATGTTTAAGACTATTGAAAGTTAAAATGAGGATACTCCTACCTTATTTTTATTGTTGTTTTCTATATAGATGAAATACCGAGATCGAGCAGCTGAAAGACGAGAGAAATATGGAATTCCAGAGCCCCCAGAGCCCAAGCGCAAGAAGCAGTTTGATGCTGGCACTGTGTATGTGAGGTGCACCATTTTCCAGTTCATTAGCTGGGGCTCTGGCTGTTTTAAGTAACTGTGTGTTTGCCACTGGCAGGAATTACGAGCAGCCCACCAAAGATGGCATTGACCACAGTAACATTGGCAACAAGATGCTGCAGGCTATGGGCTGGCGGGAAGGCTCAGGCTTAGGAAGGAAGTGTCAAGGCATCACGGCTCCCATTGAGGTAAGTCTAGGCTCTGACATTCATGGATGTGCAGGTTTGCAGGGGGATTAGGCAAAGGCACACTGTCCCTGAAACCCTTCCTTCATCTCCCTCATTGTGTCTTTTTGCTTTTGGAAGGGAGTTGGTTCACTTTCCCCCACCCCCGTGTAGCCATGATTTTCCCAGAACTCACTCTGTAGACCAGGCTGGAATCAAACTCAGTGATTTATACGCCCCTGCCTAGAGAATACTGGAACTAAAGACTTGTGCTATAGACTAGTGCCCTTGTTTAAAAATTAAAATTTGGAGAGATGGCCGGATGATGGTGGCGCACACCTTTAATCCTAGCACTTGGGAGGCAGAGGCAGGTGGATTTCTGAGTTCAAGGCCAGCCTGGTCTACAGAGTGAGTTCCAGGACAGCCAGGGCTATACAGAGAAATCCTGTCTCAAAAAAAAAAATTTTGGAGAGATGGTTTATCAGTTGGGAGTGCTTGCTGTTCTTGCAGAGTACCCAGGTTCAGTGCCCAGCATCCACTTAGGAGTCTGTTATTCCAGTTCTGGTTTTTTGACTCCCTCCTTTGGCCTCCACTGCACACACATGGTGTACAGACATAAGGCAAAATATTCATAGACACAAAAATGAGTGAACAATTAAAATATTCCAGGACCAACAAGAGAAACATAGCAGCTTGAGTTAGGCCCCAGAACCTACATAAAACTAGAAGAGATCCATCTTTACAAACTTGTCCTCTGACATGTGTGCACCAAGCCATACACACACACACACACAGTGACTTTTTTTTTTTTTTTTTTTTTTTTAAGTTTTAATGAAAATTTAAGGCAGATACAGGCCTGGTTTTGGCAGACTGAGACAGGAGAATCCCAAGGTCAGCTTGGGTTAGCTTAGTGAGACTGTCTTGAACCTACCCACCCCAACTTGCCCATCTGAAATTTAGGAGGAGAAGTCAATTTTAGACCGTCCTGGACTCAGAGGCTCAGACCCATTGGCCAAGACAAGAACTATACCAGAGACTGCCCCACCATGCTATGATATCAAAACCATTGTCAAGCTTTTCTTGTTTTTATTTTATGCAAGCATGTTTCCCCAGTGCATGTGAGTTTTATTGGCATTATCCATCCTGTTGAAATTTGCCTATAATTACCTTTCCTGGGCCTCAGCAAAGTGCTTTAGAGGCCGCACCAGCCACAGATGTTCACTGCATAGGCATTCAAGGGTAGGAGTGGGTTCATTTCCCTTAGCCAGTTTTATCCCCCAGTCCTTAAAACTGCCTCCAGGTCCAGTGTCAACCCTTGTCTTCTCTTTTTAAGATTTTTTTTTTTTAAAGATTTATTTATTATTATAAATAAGTACATTGTAGCTGTCTTTAGACACACCTGAAGAGGGCGTCAGATCTCATGACGGGTGGTTGTGAGCCACCATGTGGTTGCTGGGATTTGAACTCTTCAACCTTCAGAAGAGCAGTCGGTGCTCTTACCCACTGAGCCATCTCGCCAGCCCCTTTAAGATTTGTTTATTATTATATGTAAGTACACTGTAGCTGTCTTCAGACACACCAGAAGAAGGCATCAGATCTAGTTCACCGATAGTTGTGAGCCACCATGTGGTTTCTGGGATTTGAACTCAGGACCTTTGGAAGAGCAGTCAGTGCTCTTAACCACTGAGCCATCTCTCCAGTCCCCCTTGTCTTCTCTTTACAGGTAGTTTGTTCTCAGTGGTGTGGGTGGGATGAGAATGGGTGCAATCCATATCCTGCTTACCAGCTAACAATCTTTTTGTTTCCCTAGGCTCAAGTCCGGCTAAAAGGAGCTGGCTTAGGAGCCAAAGGCAGTGCGTATGGGTTGTCAGGTGCCGATTCCTACAAAGATGCTGTCCGGAAAGCTATGTTTGCCCGGTTCACTGAGATGGAGTGAGACTGGGAAAGCAATGCTGAGCACAGGGAGCAAAGCCATCTCCTCAGTTGCTCTTGCTGCCTGACTCTAAGGGCATGCCTTGTGCTATTAATAGTTTCAGGGAGAACCACTTCATTCAGTTCTCCTACCTTAAATGAGCTCCCTTATGTGGGTTATCTGGTAAACAACCTTTCTTCCCACCTGAGGGTTTGTGAACAGAGGGGACAATGGACTTTTTATACTAAGGTGTATATAGTGTAAATGTAATGTGTTTTACATGTTGTAGCTTGTGTTGTGTCCCTGCTTCCTAGGGGCTTGAGAAGCTCAGAGTGGTTGTCAACACCAAAGCCACCACTGTCATTTGTTATGTCTTTTCTTGGCAATAGCCTTGTGTATATTTGTATATTATACATTTGTACAGAATTTTGGAAGATTTTCAGTCTAGCTGCCACGTCTGGCTCCTTTACAAAAGAAATACCTTAAAAAATGGGTTTCCTGTGTCTTTATTGAGAGAATGGGTGGTAAAGGCTGTTGAGCCAGTCAGATCTGTGGTTTTTCTTTGTATTTGATTTTTTTTGAAATGAGTTATAAAGCCTAGACTAGCCTTGAGACTCATGTGGCCCAGGCTGGTTTGGTATTTGTAGTAATCTTCTGGCTCCCTCTACTTCCGATTCCTAAGCATGAATGGGACTGCTTCTGTCTCAGTATTCAGGTTCTAGACCTGCCAGAGCAGAGAGTACATGACTAGGTTACTGCTTATCAAAATAGAACCTCCCTTCGGTTTTGCTCTTCAGTTTTAAAAAAACAACTTTAGCTGGGTGGTGGTGGCGCACGCCTTTAATCCCAGCCCTTGGGAGGCAGAGGCAGGCGGATTTCTGAGTTCGAGGCCTGGTCTACATAGTGAGCTCCAGGCTATACAGAGAAACCCTGTCTCGAAAAACCAAAAAAAAAAAAAAAAAAAAAAAAAAAAAGAACAACTTTAGGTCTGTGTATTCATGTAATGTCTGTGCATATGTGCATGTTGGCACCCACAGAAGTCACAAGAGGGTGTTGAAGCTGAAGTTATGAACTGCCGTGTGGGTATTGGAAATCAAGTGTGGGTCCTCTAAACCACTGAGCTGTCTCCAGTTCCTGTTTATTCTTTCTCACTATATAACCCAGGCTAACCTTGAACTTGGGGTCTTCCCACCTCAGCGTCCAGAGTGCTGTGTTTATGGGCATGATCCTCCCTGCCTTGACAGTGGTTCAGATAAAACCTCTTTTGTCCTTTGCTGGAATGGAGGTCGGACACTCATCCTAGCACTCTACCTGCAGGCAGAAGTGCTGGGCACATGTATGGGGTTCTCATCCTTAACATATTTGACTAAAAAGACTTAATTGCAATGGTAATTGATCTTAGGGCCTAGTGCTTGAGAAATGTCATTCTTATGTTTGCATGTCTATACCTGTGTCCTAGAAGTAATGGCAGATCCCCCAGGGAGCCCTCCTGTGGGTACTGGGAATCAAATTCAGGTTTTCTATAAGAGCAACAATAATTGTTGATCTGTCTCTCCAGGTTGTTACTAGAGAGGAGGGGGCAACTTATATAGCCCTGGCTTTGCTGGAATTCCTTATGTAGACTAGGCTGGATTTGAACTTGGAAAGATCCTCCTGCCTTCGCTTCTCATAGCAGGAACTATGGGTGTACCACTGCAGCTGGGCAGAAATTGTGGGTGTCCAATTCAGATGGGTGTTCGAACAGCCAATGTGAGATTGCTTTAAACCCCACTGATTTGATACTCTCAGGATGGTTGCCTTTGTTCAGTCAGGCATGGACCTTAAATAGTTGGGATGTACAATAGGAAGGACTTTAAATTGGCCAGTCCCAGCCAGCTGAGTAGTTTCCCTGGAGAGATGTGTTGCAGCTTTGCTAGGCAAAGTAAGACCAAATGCAAAACTCCCAAGTGTGGGCATACATGGCAACCACTGAGAGATGAGGCCATACATTCCCTATGCTTGGGCACTGGATGTGTCAGCTGGACAAGTGTCTGCCTTGGGGACGACCAGCCAGTCCTACCTCCAGAAGTCTCTGGGGGTGGGGTAGTGACTAGCACCTGAGCAGCAGTCATAAGCAGCCGAATGAGCTGTGTCTGACAGCATGGATGACGGCAGGTGAGTACAGGTAGGGCGGACTCTGGAATCCTACTAACCTGCAGTGGGCTCATCACAACTTGGATGGTCGTGTCTGACAGGAGCACTTGAATCCTTAACTACTTGGGAAGAGACTTTTTTTTTTTTTAAGATTTATTTATTATTATACATAAGTACACTGTAGCTTTCTTCTGACACACCAGAAGAGGGCGTCAGATCTCATTATGGGTGGTTGTGAGCCACCATGTGGTTGCTGGGATTTGAACTCAGGACCTTTGGAAGAGCAGTCTGTGCTCTTACCCAGTGAGCCATCTCTCCAGCCCAGTACTATATAGCTCTCACCCTGGTAACTAAGGCTGAAGTTGATAACTAAGTGAAGGCACAGATACCCTCTGCCTGTAAGAAACTGCTCTAGCCTGCCTA
The DNA here is from genome assembly GCA_019843855.1 of Hylomyscus alleni. Classification (NCBI taxonomy): domain Eukaryota; kingdom Metazoa; phylum Chordata; class Mammalia; order Rodentia; family Muridae; genus Hylomyscus; species Hylomyscus alleni. The sequence continues at coordinate 4,014 of JADRCC010349099.1, read as the reverse complement.
CAGGGTGCCTTTCCTCATAAACATCTTTGATTGGGTTTGCAAAGGTGTGTGCTGCTGAGGGAATGCAAATTCCCCATCTGCCTAGGCTGACCTGCAGGAAGCCTCCAGGGCTTCTGAGTCCAGACTGCCCTTGGCTGGGACAGCTGCTACAGGGCTTTGAGGACCATCCAGGAGCAGCTGTCATGGCTGTGCATCAAACAAGTTTCAAAGCCCAGATGAGTAGCCAGGCCTGAGCTAAGCTCTCCAAGCATGCAAAGTCTGGCTGGGGGATCTCAAGGGTGCCGACATCCAGCTCCCCTATTCCGGAGGGGTGAATGCCCTAAGGGACAGGTGGAGTGATTAAAGGGGGAGAGTGCTCTCAGGAGACCTGGTTCCTGAGAACACAATGCTATATGTGGCCACGAGATGGCAGCACTCCATCATCCATCTGCCCGGGCCAGTTTGAGCAGTAGTAAGCCAGAAACCTGAGGCATTAGAAATGCAAGAGGCTTCCTCCTAAGCTGAAGATAGGAAAATACTGCTAAACTCTGACCACCAAGTACTCTGCTGCCAAGACTGTAAGCTTCTCGGTCCTCCGGAGCTCCACTAGCTGAAAAGATGTTTTCAGTATAGTGTACAATCCTAGTACTTGGAAGCCAAGCACTGTAGGATTGCTATAAATTCAAGATCAGCCTGAGCTACATAGTGAAGCCATTGGCCTTGATGAGAATGGGGAGAGGGTGCTGGAAAGATGGCTTAGTAGATGATGGGGAGTGCATGCTGCTCCTATACAGCATCAGCTTTGGGCTGTTGACAACTGCCTCTAGCTCTGGCTCCAGGGGACCTGGCTCCTCTGATTTCCATGGGCTTCTTCACTTGCCCACACAAACTCGTACGCATACACATAATTAATCTTTTTATAAGCCAGACAGTGGCAGCACATGCCTTTAATCCAGAACTTGAGAGGCAGAGGCAGGTGGATCTCTGAGTAAGACCAAGGCCAGCCTGGTCTACAGAGTGAATTCCAGGACAGCCAGGGCTATACAGAGAAACCCTGTCTCAAAAAACGAACAAAACAAAAATTTAAAATTAAAAAAGTCAAAAACAAATTTTTTATAAAATTTTCATCTGGTGGGCTGGAGAGATGGCTCAGTGGTTAAAAACACTGACTGTTCTTCCAGAGGTCCTGAGTTCAATTTTCGCCAACCACATGGTGGCTTATAACCATCTGTAATGGATCTGATGCCCTCTTCTGGTGTGTCTGAAGAGAGCAGCTGTGTACTTACATAAATCTTTAAAAGAAAAATTGTCATCTGGTAAGGTGCCATACGCCTTTAATCCCAGCATTTGGGAGGCAGAGGTTGGTGGATTTCTGTAAATTCCAGATCAGCCTGGTCTAGATTGTGAGGTCCAGGCCAGTCAAGGCTACAGAATGAGGCCCTTTCTCTAAAAAATAGAAGAAAAAGGAAGTGCCACAGCCATACCACCCACTGTGGGGCTGTGGAGCAAAGACCAGGCTGGCCCTGTGTGCTTGTGGGTGCCCTAGTTTCTAAGTAATCCTTCCCTATCCAGGTAGAGAAGTTTCTTGGTCAATTAAATGTATTTCTGCCTCATGCATCTACATAATTATTGACTCAGACATAGTTCACATCAGACCTGAAGCTTGTAGCTCCGCCTCCCATGGGGAGTCTTCTAGAGATCTCAAATTGAAGCTGGGAATGCCCACAGACCTTTACCCTTTGTCTTCTAAAAAGTGACAGGAAGGATATCTCTATCAGCTTCTGCTAGGGTCAGAACAAAAACTAGAAAGTTAGCCACACCAAGACAGAACGCCAGTTCCAGCAGAAAGTACAGGGCCCTCAGATCTGGCTCAGCCAGGCTCTGTTTTCATCCACGTTAGAAAACTGATGTCCAAATAACTGACAGTTACCGCTGGGGAATGCTGAAGTCTGAGTCCAACCTGGGTACCTTGTCAAACCTCAAGATCTGAGGCCATCAACTCAGATTCAGGGTTACCTGCTGGATAGGATGGTGACAGGATTGGCTGAAGAACAAACTGACAGGCCCTCATATTCACAGCCTGTGGAAACTGTCAGGCCCCAGCACCATAGTCTACAATTCTGGAGTGATCTGGGCCTTTAGACGTATCCCTCAATGCCCCAGGGAGAGAGAGAAGAAAGACAAAAGACAAAGAGCAAGACCTAGAGGATGCTGGGAAGAGACGCTGGAGAGATCTGCAGCTGCTGCAAGGCGGTGGGAGGCTGAGGGGGCAAGATAAGAAGGGGAGGAGCAGCCAGCCAGAGGGTCTGGGGGAGTCTTCCATTCTGCTCTGAGGCTGCTGAGATAAGACAACCGTGCTGTGGGTGAATTTAGCATGCTGATGAGACACTGTGGGGAGGGGAGAGCTAGTACTCCTACTCACTCCTCAGAGGCCAGGAAGCCCAGAGCCCAGGTGTGGTTCCCGCTTCCAGGCTCCCAAGTCCCAGGTAAGTATCAACACCCAGTGTCAAGCTGGATAGACGCTATTTGAGGATGATTCATGGGAGCAATTAAGCCTCCCTCCATTCCATCATTTCTTGACTTGATGCCAGAACCAGACTGGGCACAGGTGTGGAAGCCCACCATAGCCTGCCCTGCAGATGGTGCCTGGAACATGGCAAAGTTAAGTCCATATCTCAAGGGGTACCAGAACTGGGGCTTCCTTCCCCTCTGCTTCTCTACCATTGGCTGAGAAGACACCTTCTGCACTCCGGTGGTGTGGGCACAGACCTAGTCTTCCAGCAGTAGAAGGCAGTGTGGATATTTTCCCAGAAACCTAGAAGTATGCCAGGGTCACTACATCAAATGCCTGCAATCTAATGTGTAAAGCATGAGTGTCATGTATACCTCTGCCCTAACCATCAGCACATAGGGTAGGCAGAGTCATCAGAGTTGCTCCCTGTGTGCCAAGCACTGTCTGGAGGGAATCAGATGTGCTCACCCCTGAAGAAAGGAGACCTCTGGCAGCTGGTTGGGAACTAAGATGAATTCAGGAACTCCCAGGGTTTCAGCAGTGCAAATCACTGCCAGGTACATACTTGTGAGTACATACTAATTCTGCAGGTCCCCCTTCTTTGATAACTTTTTTTGGTTTTTTAGCAGGGGGGTTGGGGGGATAGGGAGGGGAGTTCAAGACAGGGTTGTTCTGTGTAATCCTGGTTGTCCTGGAATTCGATCTGTAGACCAGGCTGGCCTAAATTCAGAGATCCACCTGCCCCTGCCTCCCAAGTGCTGGGATTAAAGGCATGTGCCACTATGCCTGGCAAAAAAATTTTTTTAATGTGTATAGCTGTTTTGTACATATATATACACATGCATCAAGTACATGCCTGGTGCCATTAGAAGCCAAAAGAGGGCAACAGATCCCCTGGAATTGGAGTTATAGATGGTTATTAGCTACCATGTGAGTGCTGGGATTGGAACCTGGGTCCCCTGTAAGAGCAGCAGTCCACTCCCCCCCCCCATTCCAGAGAGTGGTTCTTAGACATTCCCTGAGCTCCTGAATGCATCAAAACGGGCCAACCACTACTCAGCTTCCAAGCTGAGTCAAAACTGCAAGAAGACTGGACTTCATGTCCTTAGGTCTCAGAATACAGCAGCCACACCACCCCCACAAGAGAGGGAGAGCTCATGGACTGGTAAAGTTAGACATCAGCACCCCAGCTCAGCAACTCATGCAAATGCAGGGCTCTCACCACTGACTTGGCTCCAGAGGTCGTCTGACCTTGATTAGGCTCTGCCACCCCTTCACGACGATCCTTAAAAGGCCAGGCTTCACTCCTTTCTCCACAGTGAGCTGGGCTCTTCTCCCCAGGATTCTCTCAGGTTGGAAGCTCTCTCCCTTACCCTGGCACACAGCTCGCCTCCGAGCCCCTCCATGCTGCCCTCTACCAGACTGAAATACACTCTGTGAGCTCGGTCTCCACACACCCTGAGCATCACACACACACCCCACCCCTCCCCACACACACGGATTTTTCTGGTTCTTATTAATGT
>JADRCC010348769.1:0-17370 GCA_019843855.1 Hylomyscus alleni | reverse complement strand
TTTTTCCCCATTCTTTAAAGGTCTTGTCACTTCAGATGGTACTTACAAAGTAAGTACCAGGACTAGGGACTCATCCCAGGCTTTGTGCATGCTAAGAATCACTCCATACTTCAATTTCTTTTGCAGTAAAAGGTGGGAACAGGGTTTCAGCTCTCCTATGTAGTACAGGTCCCTATGTAGTTAAAGATGATTTTGAAGTTCTAAATTTCTTAATTACTCCAAGAAAGAAGACGCTGTAGGTATATGAAGTAAATGGGTGCTTTGCCTTCTCCTCAAAGCTGTGACATCAAATTACTTATTACTCCTTCCTTCGTTTACTGGGCTGAGTTATGTCACATAAGCTATTGCTTTGTAGGTCCCCCTGAGGGCAAGAGCTGTTTGTAAACACAGCAGTGCCCAGTAGGAGTCTAATCTAAAGTGAGTCCATTTTACTTTGTTCTTCTGTTAGAAGGTAGTGGGGAGCCAGGAGTTTGCCCTATTTACTTCTTAACGTTGTAATAGTAATAGTAACAGTAATACTCAGTAGAAAACTTTTGTTTGTTTGTTTTGTTTTTCCAAACTGGGTTTCTCTGTGTAACCCTGGACTCACTCTGTAGACCAGAATTCTGACCTTGAATTACTAGAGATTTGCCTGTCTCTGCCTTCCAAGTGTTGAGATTAAAGGTGTGAACCACCACAACCTGCTACAAAACTTTTATCATGACTAAAATTGTACTTGTTTTTTACACAATTAAGGAAGGAATTCTTATTATGTACAGTTGGTTGGGAAGCATAGCTTTTCAGCTAGGTAAGTTGTTATTGCACATTATTTACATTTCTGTGTTTATTTTCCATCCACAATGATTGGAAATGAGGAACACTGTGTAATATTAAGATCTATGGTTTTTATCTAACAATGGGGAGATTGAGTCTCATTTTATTCTACTGAAGTAACTGTGTTGACTGGTTGATTTAACTTTGGAAGCCATAATGTGAAAATGAATTGTCAAATAGTCTACAACATTTGGCATGTCAAATGTCATCTAAAGATCAGTACTAAATAATAATGATTTAAAATTTTAACTCAACTCCAATCTTTTCCCTGCACAGCCAGAGCCATACATCTGTGTTCTTGAAACCAATGCCTGCCTTCCCACCCAAGCACCTCACGTAGGGAGGGTACCTTACAAACACTGTATACCTAGAAGAATGTGGGTGATCCCTTAGCTTCCAAGCAAGCCTGCAGTGCTTGTATATAGCTCATCGATTAATAATATTAACTGGTCTCATCTTGATACGTTTGGATCTTGTAGATTGAACTATATGAAATTGCCATCTGTGCTAGCTAAATTTATGTCAGCTTGACACAGGCTAGAATCATCAGAGGAGGGAGCCACAGTTGAGAAAATGTCTCCATAAGATCAGACTGTAGGCAAGTCTGTAGGACATTTTTTAAATTAATGATTGATGTGAGAAGACCCAGCCCATTGTGGGTGGGGCCATCCCTGAGCTGGTGGTCCTGGGTGTATAAGAAAAGAAGCTGAGCAAAGCCATAGCAGCACCCTTCTATGGCCTCTGCATCTCCTCCTGGCTCCAGGTTCCTGCTGTGACTGACTTCCTTTGGTGATAAACAGTGATGTAGAAATGTAAGCCAAATAAATCCTTCCTCTTCAACTTGCTTTTAGTCATGGTGTTTAATCACAGCAATAGTGACCCTAAGACACCATCTCTATTTTTTAAAATTGTCACACATTTGCCTTATGCCCCTATACATGCAGGTACAAATACAAGTCTATATTCCATGAACATAAGAGCCTTGCTTGTCTCTATCTCAGGTGTGTCTGTATCACAGACATGTGTCTTCACACATCAAACAGTATTTGGGTCATAGTAGATCCTAAGATTTGCTATAAGGTCAAGGAAAACTGGAGAAAGAGATGACTTTTGCAACCTGACCTACATCTACCCTAACCTTCAATCCCCAATGAGAATATTGTACAAGGACAGGACTAGTGTCTGCACAGCAGGCTTATGCTGCTGAAACAAAGTTGTTAGCCTAATGTATCCACCAATGGATATTAAAATCGGAGCAGGAATCACAACACTTGGTTTTGGAGTAAAAAGTAGAGATATATGGTGGATGCTAGAATTGTCATCTGTGTGACTGTAACATCCATGGTAAATGTCCATCTGCCTCATAGACAGCATTCAAATGACAGGGTCACCTGGCTTATCTAGTTATTTATTTCCCGATCAACTTAAGCCCTTACATAATCTCTAGTACTTAAACATTTTATTAGAAATAAAGTTCACCATTTTTATTTCCTATCTTTTTAGGATAGTCTGCTAACCTGGGTATGCTCATCTGGATACATTCTAGATTATATTTTCAAAAATATTGTCTATACATGTAGTATTTGTGATATTTTTATGGCCTAATCTCTAGGAAGTATTATTTCTATGAACTCAGTACTTATCATTTATTTATTGTTAATTTTTTTGAGGCAGTCTCTCTACATGCCTTGCTGTCTTAGAATTTGTTATGTGTACAAGGCTGGCTTCAAGCTCCAAGAGATTTGCCCATCTCTGCCTCCTGGCAGTACTTTTTAATATAAAACTCTTCTCCTAAGCAACAAAATTCATAGAAGCAAATGAACAAAATAACCTTTCTTCATTTTTAGACCAGAATCAGCATTAGCATTTTTGAAAATGTTATCTTTACAATGAGTGAATTGGTTACTTCTAATTAGCACTTAGAAATTTTGAGAGACTTTTGGATTTTTTTTTCAAATTTTGTTTGTTTGCATTGGGCAGCTAACATAACTTCTCACGTACTTCTGTAGTCATTCATTAGTACAATCTATTCACAGTCAAACATGGGTCCCTACTGTTATTTCCACTAACAAATAAATAGATTGGGCCCAAGGGGAGCCATCTGACTTTAATTAATTTAATAGGACTAATTCAATCAGAATTCTAACTGCTTGCTTCCTAACAAGCTCCCACAGTCTCACAGGTGCTGGGAGATAACAGGAAATCAGGTGCAGCTGGGACTGGGTGCGCTTGTGTGCAGAATGTGTCTATGTATGTATGTGTGCGCGCATGCATTCGTGAGCCTGTGCATGTACCTGTGTGCGTGTATGCGGTTAGATGGGCCGTAGATTAGTAATTCATCAAGTTATGCCTTTCTTGAAAATTAAAAGAGAACATCCCATCATAAAATTGAATTGTACTTTGTAGGTAGTAATCTTTTCTGCCTAAAGACTGAAACATTTTAGATATCTCATTTCCCTGTAAGATTTTTTTATTCTATCTATTTTTTTTTTGTTTTGGTTTTTTTTTTTGTTTGTTTGTTTTTGGTTTTGGTTTTTGGGTTTTTTTTTTGAGACAGGGTTTCTCTGTGTAGCCCTGGCTGTCCTGGAACTCACTCTGTAGACCAGGCTGGCCTCGAACTCAGAAATCTGCCTACCTGCCTCCCAAGAGCTGGGATTAAAGGCGTGTGCCACCACTGCCTGGCAAGATTTTTTATTAGTGTTAGTTTAGAGAAAGGGTGAGCCTGTGGAGGAGGGGATCTATTATACTCCCTGTTTTATATTAGGGTAATTGAAAATTGGTCATTCAGTAACCTGGGAATGAAGCTAGACCTCCAGTAGGCCGTAGATTTCTTCCTTTTTGAAAGGTAGCTGTGCTCAGCATTGTACCAACAACACTGCACCACTGCCCAGTGTTAGTGACTGAGCTATAGACTATGCTGATAATTACAGATATTTTTAGAAGCTTCAAAATGCAGTAGCAGGCAAATTCAAGGCCAGTCTGTGCCACTTAGAGAGATCCAGGTCAATCTGGACAGCATAGCATGAATTACCAAAAAAAGTCAAAGTGGCAGAAATGAGTGTGTTCAAAACTAAATAGATGCATGCCATATTAGTTGAATAAAGTTTCTGCCCTGTTCACAGAAACACTTCTCTTGCTGTGGGCCTGACACTGTTGCAGCCATGTACTACAGCCGTGTAGACGCTTGCTGCCTTTTGTACTTGGCAGCACTAGCTCTAGATAAAAGACTGGAAAAAAACAGTCTTTTTGGGGGGAAAAAAGACATTCCTAACTGCTATTATGAAGGTGAAACCCAACACATATGGTGGCATACATACCACCAACACCTGAAGGCAGAGGCAGGCGGATCTTTGTGAGCTTGAGGCCAAGGTACTCTACATAGCAAGTTCTAAGATAGCTAAGGGTTACATAATGAGACTCTGTTTCAAAAGAAAGTAAAATATTAGTTTTCTCAGCTTTAAAATAAGTAAATGTAACCATTTTATTCTTTAAATTGGAAACAAAAGGCCAACCACAGAAATTGGAGCCAAGGTGTTGTGAGACTCATCTTTAATCCCAGCACTTGGGAGACAGAGGCAGGAATGTCTGTTAGTTTAAGACCAGTAGGTGTAGTAGTTAGTTCCAGGATAGCCCAGGCTACATACAGAAATCTTGTCTGAAAAACAAACAAAACAGAACAAAACAAGAAAGTTAAAATTGGAGTGTTTCTCTTAAAAGGAATATTGCTTTGTTTTGTTTGTTTCAGTTTGCTTTCCTCCCACTCCTGATTCATCCTTGAGACCTGGAGAGGCTTAGGAAGGGGAACTATTCTGGGTTAGAGGAAGGGCTAGTCACTACCAGCGAACCCCTCACCTCCCAAGAGCTGAAATTAAAGGTGTCCACTATCACACCTGGCCTTACTATTTTCTTTTTTTATTTTTATTTTTCAGACTTTGAAACATAGTTCCGTCTGTAGCCCAAGCTAGCCTTGAACTCCCGATCTCCCTGCTTTGTAACCTCAGTGTGTGCCTTGCCTTGCTGATCAGTGTTTGCTATTAGAGGCACAAAAAACCTTCATGGTTCTGGGAAAAAAGATTTGAAACTTTGAATTATTCTGAGTTTAAACTCTTTTTTCAAAATCAGTTTCCTCATAAATTTGGATCAGGATTGGGGAAGCTGTTCTCATTTTTCTCTCATGGTCCCCTTACCCTGTGATTCCTAAGGTATATCAGAATATTGACTGATGAAACAGGCGATGTCCAGAAAACTATTTCTAGTTCTGTTGCCAAAAGTACTTTGAGCTTTCTTACCCTAGGAGAGGAACCAAAAAGGTTTGTACAGATTAGTTCCTGGTAAGAACAAAAGTCCTTTTGGAGATTTACTAATTCCTTCACCTCCCCTAGTGCACACATTCATTCCTGTGCCCTCATGTTAGGACTTTGCTCTAAGGCAATTTTCCGGAGCAAGAGAGATCCTCAAGCCCCTGCTGACCCCACACTATGCAGCACTGTGCCTGATTAACTGGGCAAGGTCGGACTTGCCTTTTACAGTCTACCCTCCAACCTCTACCCAGACAGCCCCTCTGCTAAGAAATCTCAGAAATGCTTTAATGCTCTAGATGTAAGTAGATCAAGAGCACCTCAGGAACTCAAGGTCCTCAGGAACTCTGAGCTTTTACAGCTTTCTCCCCCTAGAACTAATGGCAGTGCTAACTGTACTGAGAGATGTATTCTATAGACCATGTTTTATTCTCCCCAAACTGCCAGGATTAGAAAGAACTACCATCTAGTACAAAGATCAAGAAAGAAATAGCTTCAGATCATCTAGCAAATGATTAGCAAATACGAAGACTAAAAACAATCTCAACTAAGATTGTGAATTCAGTGTCAGTAACTGTCTGTTGGCCACAATCACCTGTGGCCCTTTCACCCTCTAGTCCAGTGGTTCTCAACCTGTGGGTCAAGACCCCTTTGGGGTCAAACAACTCTTTCACAGAGCTCACCTGAGAACCATCAGAAAGATCAGATTCACAACAGTTTCAAAATTACAGTTATGAAGTAACAATAAAAATAATTTTATGGTTGAGGTTCTCCACAACGTGAGGGACTGTATTAAAGGGCTGCAGCATTAGGAAGGGTGAGAACTACGGCTCTAGTGTATATTACTAGTTGATTACTCACCAGAGCATTGAATGTGCCAAAAGCGGTATTTTGCTGCTTTGGGAATCTGAAACACCAAGGTCCCCTTCTTACAGAGGCCAATAAGGAAAATTACACATTGAATAGTTCATTGTCAGGGTCTGATTGAGTCTGCAAGAATAGTTCTGTCTCATCAGAGCCAGTCCTAAGAAGCACAGCTCTTTTATGTCAGACAAACTCCTTCAGTGTAGTTCTTAATTACTTTCCCATGAGTTCCTTGTTTTTTAGGTTTTATTTGTTCAGTTAGTGTACTACAGAGCAAATTACTTCAGGCATTTAAGCAACAGGCAGGGGTGGGGGGGTTATGTGTGGAGAGGGTTAATAACTGGCTTGCTTAGAAACGTTAACTGTGACTTTCCTGGGTTCAACTTTCCTCTCTGCACATTCAAGCATTCTCTCTCTCTGTGTGTGTTCAAAAGGAGAAGTTAGTACTAGATTCCTAATGAATGCTACAGGGTGAGAAAGCCTTTTGCAGGTCTCAGGCTTTGCTCTTTGGACTGTAGAGAGTACCTTGCACAGGCGATGTACAGTACAACCCCGTGTTTCATTAAGGAGCTTCCTAGAAGGGTTAATTTGGGGGGTGCTAATGACTGGTGAAGCCCCACTGGTTTGCAATTGTGGAAGAAGCCAGTCTTTTTCCTGACTGATTTTATCATTTGTGTTCCAGCTGCCTCATATACAGATAGCTCTGATGATGAGACGTCCCCCAGGGACAAGCAGCAAAAGAACTCCAAGGGAAGTAGTGACTTCTGTGTCAAGAACATCAAACAAGCGGAGTTTGGACGCAGAGAAATTGAAATTGCTGAGCAAGGTAAAGAAATAAATGCCTTTTACCTGCCTGTGTCATTTTTGTCATGTTAGTACTCCCGGGTCAGCTAACTTGTCACATTTCAGTGCAATACTAAAGTACATTTTTGTTTATTAATCTGTCTGAGGTGAGTGTCATTCTGGAACCTAGGCTCACCTTGTCTCAGCCTCCCAAGTCCTAGGATGATAGGTGTGAGTCTACATGTCCATCTCCTCGAGAACACTTCAAAGAATCTGAGTTTGGGAACCACTTTGGGGAGGGAGTGAAGTCCCGATAGTTCTGGAGGAAACCTCTGGATAGGAATTGGCAAATAGAAGATAAAACTGGGCAGCATTTGTCTCTGAAGGCCTCTCAGAGAACGTTCAGGAACACCGTCTAACAGAAGCTCAACAAGGGAACTTAAATGAATATTTTTTATGTTTTTTTTCTTTCATCTGTTATTCCCCCTGTTTAATATTCTGTGTTTGTATTGGGCCTTTTCAGAGATGCCTGCCTTGATGGCTTTAAGGAAGAGAGCCCAAGGAGAAAAGCCTTTGGCTGGAGCCAAAATTGTGGGTTGTACACACATCACTGCTCAGACGGCCGTGAGTCCTTTTCCTCTTAATAACAGTTAATAATTGCTCCAGTTATTGAATGCTCGCAACTGCCAGCACCAAGCTATCAATATTATTTCATTAATCCACATAATGCTATGTAGGCAGGTATTCCTTTTTCCATTTTGTAAACATGGAAACCGAGGCCCAGAATGCTTGAGTCATTTGTCAGGGTTGTACAGCCAGAAAGGCACAAGCTAAGCTTGATCATGAGTATGCAAATGAGCACGTGAATGCTTTCTCCCCGTCTCATACTTCCCCATCACCCTGCCAGTGACCTCTCTCTGAGGTTGTATACATGAAAGCATATAGAGAGAGCTGGCTTCAGCAGCAAATAAGAGAAAACTGATTCAGCCTGCCCTCAACCTGTAGGAACTTACTACATCGTGTTGCCAAAAGTCCACCTGGAAGGCAGGCTGTGGTGTGGACTTGGGGAGTTCTGTTTGACCTCTTTGTGATTTTTTTTCCATATCTGTCTTCATAGTTTGCCTGTTTCATACAGGCTGACATAAGTGTTACAGCCACTTAGTCACCAAGAACACTATGGAAAGGAAGGACTGTTTCTTCTGCTCTCTTGAGAGCAAGGATACCTTTGCTGAAGCTCTCAGGATAGTCCACCATGTCACCCTGGCAGGCCTGCTTACATGCCCTGCTGTACTAATTAAGAAGGGACTAGAATCCCCATGATTGGCTTAGACCAGAGATTGCTACACTCAGTAGATTTATCTCCTATTTATAAGCAAGGTGCTTTCAGTGCCCCTGAATTATTCTGAAGTGGAACTTAGATACACCATAATCTATGTTATACAAAATTTAAAAAATTTTAATATAAAGTCAGAACTTTAATAGGAAGAAATAAAAAAGTAATTTATAATAAAACTATTTCAGTATATAAATGCTTAAGCAACACTATAATAGAATAGTCTGATATCTGTACTAACTAATATAGATGTATAATATAAATGTGGGGGGTTGTCTTTGTGAACAGGTGTTTTGCTTGTGAGTATGTAGGTGTTCATGTGCTATAGTGCCTGCAGAGACCAGAAGAGAGCACTGGACACTCTAGAAATGGGATTAGACTGTGGGTGCTAAGAACCAAATTCTTCTCTCAACTGTTGAGCCATCTCTCCAGCTCCTGCTTTCTGCTTGTTTGTTTGCAGCAGTATCTCATGTAGCCTATACTAGTCTCTAACTTGCTATTGCTTTGAATGTTTAATCCTTCTGTCTCCGGAGTGCTGGAATTATAGACGCGCATCACCATGCCTGGCATTATGTCCAGAGCATTAGAACATTTTTATTGATTTTATGAAAGAAAAAGCAACTCTTTCCAACTCCTGAACAACCACAGTGAAAAGTCAACATTCTCTATTCACTGATACATTGTTGCGTTCCTAGAAGGGCTGTTACTGAAACTATAAAACACCATCAGTACTAATAGTCTCTAAGACCAAATAATTCTAAGTTAGGGTTTTCACCCACATGAACTTTCATTGGGACAAATGAATTTATACCATATGAGCAGTTTTTTTGATGTAAGTGAATATCCTAATCTTCAGTGATACAGATCCTGGTCCTTCTTTCCCCCATAATCACTGTGGCAAAATAAGTGGTCCCATAGTACTCTATTCTTTAGAGTTATCATCCAAAATGTAGTAGGTCTGGAGTTCCAAATACATTGAGATCCATAGGAAAAGTGATGTGTTGAAAACGTTCTAGCACTTTTTATGGGACTTGTAAGGTTTAAGTCATCTTCCTTCTCCTTCTCTCTTTCTAAGACAGGGTCTCATGTAGCCCAGGTGGGCCTCAAACCTGCTGGGTAGCTGAGGCTGGTCTTGAACTCATGATCTCCTGTCTCAATCTCCCAGATGCTAAAATTATGGGTAGTGTATGCCACCATGCAAAAGCCTAATAACTAGTGTGCATGTGCTCTCTCCATGTCTTTGTTCTCCCGTGTGTGTGTGTGTGTGTGTGTGTGTGTGTGTGTGTGTGTGTGTGTTTGTGTATGTTTGTAGAGGCCAGAGGTGGGGATCTTCAGTCATTATCATCTTAGTTTTTGAGAAGGGTTTCTTTTTTTTTGGTTTTTCGAGACAGAGTTTCTCTGTATAGTCTTGGCTGTCCTGGAGCTCACTCTGTAGACCAGGCTGGCCTTGAACTCAGAAATCTGCCTGCCTCTGCCTCCCAAGTGCTAGAATTAAAGGTGTGCACCACCACCGCCCAGAGAATGAGAAGGGTTTCTCACTGAACCTGAAGCTTACTGATTGGCTAGACTGGCTGGCCAGAAAGCTCCAGAGATACAACACTGTCTCTGCTCCCCAGTCACCAGGCTTACAGAGGCACTCCATGGCACCCAGCTTTTAAAAGGGTGTTGGTGATCAGAATTCAGGTCTCTATGCTTGCACAAAAAGCACTTTCCCCACTGAACCAGCCTTTTGTTTTGTTTTCAGACAAGGTCTCAAGCTGACATTGCTATGTAGCAGATGACGTTGGTATTGGTCAAACACCTGATCTTCCTGCCTCTCTTTCCTGTAGTGCTGGGATTTCAGACATGTGCACCACGCCCAGTTAGTTAGTTATAGTATTGAGTTAAATTGTTTGTTTTTTTCAGTGCAGGAGACTGAACCCAGGGCCTTATGTACTGGACAGGCATTCCTGTCACTGAGCTTTATCCCCAGCATATCGCTCAACTTGAAAGAGACTGTTCCTCAGCACACACTTACATGGTCACGTTGTTAATGAAGGGCAGACAGAGATTCCATAGAAACAGAGAGCATCAGAATTCCCTCTGAGACTGCTGAGGTAAATGTCTCTGGGGAAAAGGATACCCTGAATTCCTAAAATTAACACAATAAATTAAAAAGTAATTTCTCTTTGGAGCTACAGACTAATGAATTGAGGCAAAGCATGCTTAAAACCTTTCGGAGGCCTCTCACATGAGAATTCAGTGTGGTAGCTTAAAATAGGAAGTCCTCTATGTACTGGCTCATGTTACTAAGTTATATCTAGCTTGTTTTTATCTCAGACTATTTTCCTGAATGAATTAATTATTATTAATTTACCAATTTAATATTTTATTATTTCTACTCTAAATTTTTCTTTATCCTTATAGGAGTACTTTTTGCTTTTGTTTTTATTCTTTGTAATTTTCTAATTATGTTTGTGTTAATTATACAGTATCCTAATATTACCTCTATATAATATAGAAATATAAAGACTGAGGGCTAGAGACTTAGCTTAGTTAATGGAGCACTTGCCTAGCACCACAAAGACATGGGTTTGATCCCCAGCACCATTAAACCCAACATGGTGGTGCATTCAAGTAGTCCCAGCTCTAGGATGGCTGGCAGGAATATTACAGACAAGTTCAGGGTCATCCTCCACTACCTAGTGAACTAGCTTGTGACCAACCTGGGCTATTGGGTTACATAAGACCCAGCCCCTCCCAGAAGAAACAAGGAGGGAAAAGGAGCAATCTCCTATACCCCCCTAGTATGTAGTTAAGCATTTCTTAGGTCTTCTAACCTAATTCATTGCTATTGCTATTAAATTATAATAAAATTAAAGTCAAGGAACTGGAGAGACATGGCTCAGCAGATAAGAGTGCTTGCTGCTCTTGCAGAAGACCAGAGTTTGTTTCTCAGCACACATATTGGAGGACTCAAACTTGCCTGTAACTCCAGGTTCGGGGGTATCCAACACCCTCTTCAGACTTAGCAACAGGCTTACCCTCTGAGCCATCTTGGTGGTACCTTGTTCTTAATTTTTTAGATGGTCTCACTATGTCTGTAACCCAAAGTAGCATGGAATTGTCTCTGTATCCCAAGCTATCCTTAAACTAACCATCTTTCTGCCTCCTGAAAGCAAGATTATAAGTATACATCACACCACACTTGGAAAGTTTTGAATGCAAGTTCTTAGTGTTATTAAGGTTGAAAGTTGTGTTAGAGTTACTTGACATTCCTTCAGCATTTTTTCCATGCCCAACCCATTGTTTCCTGTTCTTATTTAATGGATTATAATCTATTATTTTCAATATCTTGATGCTTATTTTATCCTCACTTTGGCCAAAAGAAGCTCCAAATGTGGTTTCTATGACTTACTTTTAAAATTTCTCTCTCTCTCTCTCTCTCTCTCTCTCTCTCTCTCTCTCTCTCTCTCCTCTTCCCTCCCCCCCATCTGTGGGGCAGGGAGGGGGTCTCTATATG
This sequence comes from Hylomyscus alleni, assembly GCA_019843855.1. Lineage (NCBI taxonomy): Eukaryota > Metazoa > Chordata > Mammalia > Rodentia > Muridae > Hylomyscus > Hylomyscus alleni. The sequence goes on along the minus strand of JADRCC010348769.1, from coordinate 5,777 downwards.
TGTGCATATGTGTGTGGATGCATGTGGAGGCTAGAAGCCACCCTTGGTTGTCTTCTTCAGTCACATTCCATCTTATTTTTTTAGGCAGACTCCAGCTGAATCTAGAGCTCACTGATTTGGCTCAAAAAACTGTCTATCTGACCAGCAAGCCTCAGGGCCTCTTCAGTCAGCACTTCCCAGTGCTGAAATACAGACACACACCATTGGGATTATAGGCACAGTCCTCTGTTCCAGCTTTTTACATTCATGCTGGGCATCCATACTCAGGCCCTCCTTGCACTTTACCTGATGAGATATCCTTCCAGCTCACTTTAAAATTTGTCTCTGTGTGTGTGTGTGTCTGTGTGACTGTGTCTATATGTGCATTTGTGCCTATGTGTACACAGTCAGAGAATAAAATCAGCTGTCATTTTCTCTAATAGTCATCCACTTTGTTTGAAACAGGGTCTCTTCACTAGCCTGGTGCTCTCCAAGCAGGCAAGGGTAGCCAGGCAACAAGCTTCAGCAATCTGCTGTTATCAGCAAGATTCTGGAGCTCAAACTCGGGTCCTCATGCTGCAAGGCAAGCACTTTACTGAGTTACGTCCCAGCCTTTGTCTTTGTCTTTTGGCCCTTTCTTTTCATTCCTTGCTTCTGGTACATGATGATCTACTCTCTGCTCTTCCCCGTACGTGCCTTCGAGTAAGACCTTTTTAAAGGAACTCACAAGGGCTACTTTCAGTGGACCTTGGCACTATTCAGCTGTTGTTCCTGGATCCTCTTTTGTTAATTTTGGAAAATGACTGCTCACTAACTCTAAATGGATTTGCTTTGCCCTGTTCTTTCCATCTTTGCTTTTGGGACTTTAGAGACATGTGTCAGATCATTTGATAATATCCCATTCATCTTGGGTAGTCCGTTCTGTTTGTTTGGTTTTGTTTTTCCTACTCTCCTTCTCTCTTTGTAATATTTTTTTTTCTTTTGGTTTTTCGAGACAAGGTTTCTCTGAGTAGCCTTGGCTGTCCTGGAATTCACTCTGTAGACTAGACTGGTCTTGAACTCAGAAATCCATCTGCCTCTGCCTCCCAAGTGCTGGGATTAAAGGCGTGCGCCACCACCACCCGGCTTAGTTTGTAATTTCTATTCTGCTGTCTTTAAGATGACTGACTGTCCTTGAAAGGGCCCAGTCTGGAAAGACTGTAGGGATTCTCAGAGCCTTACACAGTTTTTCATTATGTTGTGATTTTTTTTTTTTTATCTATTTCTTTCTGACATTGTATTTGACTTGTTTTTATAGTTTCCATCTCTGTTAACTTCTGTTTGTGAATATTGTTATCTTTTTTAATTAATATAAACATTTGTTATTACTTGTTGTTAGTTTTTGTTTTGCTTTCTTTGAGACAACCTCACTTAAACCAAGCTGCCCTTGAATTTGAACTCACCACATAGCTAAGAATGACCTTGAACTTGTAGTTTTTTTTTTTTTCCTCTGAGTGCTGGGATTACAGGCACATATACCATAACATCTAACTTACGTAGCACTGAAGATCAAATCCAGTGCTTCAAGCATGCTAGGCAAATGAACTTCCAACTTTTGTTTTCACATCTTGAAACTCTTTGATGCATTTTTCATTTCTATCAGAGTCATGAACTGCCTGGAATCTCAACTGGGTCGAGCACTCTAACTTCCCATTTCTTCAGCAGTGGGTTGAAGATTGTAGGTTACTCAGACTGATGATAGGTCATTGAAGGGCTTCCCCTGGTGTGTTCTACTTTGCCCTCAGCTTTCAGCTACTTGAACACCAGTGTACCACAGAGCAGTCTCCTCAGGGGCCTACCCTACCTGTAGCCATTGACTACTGCTTTGTGGTAGGGCTAGCCGTCTTGGTGAGGGTGAGTGAGAGCCTTGAATCTTCTGAGCCAGTCAATACTAAGCAGACGTCTGCGAAGGGAGGACTTTCCTAGTGTCCCTATTGCTTTCTGTACTAGCCAACTTTTTTTCTTTTAGTTGGTAAGTCTGGCAGAAGATATTTTCTTGCCTTTTGTGGAGAAAGAGAGAAGTAATGGATCTTTTAGTATATAAATAGCGACCCACGCTGGGCTCAGGGCAGTCTCTGCGAATCTCCTAGTTTTGCTTTCCTCTCACCCGTGAAGAGTCTTTGCATGGCTCTTATCACAGTCATGACTGCTAAACTTCTATTACTTAAGGCTTTTGCTTCCTTCGAGAGAGACTAGTGTATTGGCAATCGGCCCCTTGACTGTAGCTTTTCTTGTGAGTCCTGGGCTGGTACTCCTGGAAAGGACCTTGCCTGTGAGTATGAAAGCTTGTGTCTAGTTGGAGCAATGCAGAATTCCAAAATACACACTTTCTTTCTATATTCAGCCTTTAATTTAAATGTTAGCAATTTTTTCTTACTCTTATAAATGCAACTACCATCTCTTTCCATGCTTTGCCAAAAGTGAAACAGTCCCAATCTACATTAGGGTCTCTTACTCCAAATTGACCTCAGACTTTAAAAGATGACTTTGAACATCTGGTTACCTTCCCTCTACTTAGCCAGTGCTGGATTCCAGGCCTGTGCCACTAGGCCTGATTTGATTAGGTGCTGGGAATCTGACCCAGGACTTCCTGAATATGAGGTAAAAACTCTGCATCCCCAGCTCTACGTAGTCTTTTCACATTGGAACTGTCTTGCTTTATGTATCTGAAACAGAACCAAGACTCTATGTCTGTATTTTGATAAAAAAAAAAATTCTCTGAAATTCTTAATTAAATCTTACTAGGGAAAGTATAGAGTCTTATTGCAGCCTACTCCTCTGCCATGTGTTGAAAATACTGAAGATGTTCTATAAAATACAACTTGAAATATTTGGCCTACTTTATTCTTGTTGTATTGTATCGTTAAAGATATAAACATAGCCCGGAGTGATGCATATGCCTGTAATCACACTTGAGAAATGGAAGGAGGCAGAGCAGGCGTGCCAGGCTACATGAGACCCTGTCTTTAACAGAAGATAAACTAAGTCTTGAGCAGTTGTCTGATGCAGGCTTGGTTGTCTCCCCACTCTTTAACACAGGTACTTATGGAGACGCTGGGGGCTCTGGGGGCACAGTGCCGATGGGCCGCCTGCAACATCTACTCCACCCTCAATGAAGTGGCTGCTGCTCTTGCAGAAAGTGGTAAGAGCTGGCCTTTGTTCTGTCTTTATCTAAGATAAGTCTTCAAGAAGTTCCAGTGTTTCAACATAAATCTTTAAGGAAGATTGGCCATAAGGCAGCTAGCTGCCTTTGAAGAAATGGATGCTATTGATGGATTTGTTCTCTTGGAGGGCTTCTTTAGTCAAGCATGATTTTGTTAACTGGTCTTTACAGTTGGCAAGTAGCTGCCTGTGTCTCATGTTCTAGTCACACTGTTTCCATTCATGAAGAGACCACCAGTGAGCACTACTCGCCACTCAAGGTAATATGTAACACCTGAGCCATAGTCTGTGGCCCTGCAGGGTTTCCAGTAAACGGCTTGCCCTGCTGTATTGTGTAGTTTGTCTGCTTCAGCAGTAAAAAGGACTTGGCCTGGCAGATTAATCGACTACAGTGTCCACTAATACTTGAAAGACAAAAGAAAGAAAACTTTGGATTCTGTCAGCTTTCTCTTCTTCTCCCTCTGTGTAATATACGGTTTGGTACCAAAACTATTTCTGAGCTCTTGGGAGATACCAAAAAAAGCCTACAGAACACATATCTCTCTCCAGTTGCTAGTACTTTTGACATTTCATTAGTTCTTGAATTAATTTATAAAATTTACTCCTTATATATGATAGAAAATTATAAAAATATTAAATATATATATCCAGTACATTATAAGTAGGCATTTATTTCTTTGTCTTTTTTTCCTAGCAAATGACTATTGATAATTAGAAATATCTTTGCTTTCACAATGTTATATTGTGGCAGAGAAGATTACATACTTACATAAATGATAATAAAAAGACTGGCATGATAAAATGCCATAACTGCTAAACCTATATTCGAGACCATAGGCATGGTAGATTCCTGTCATCCCAGCTTCTAGGAAGGTTGAGGCTAAAGGGTCATAGTTCAAGACTTGCTTGGGAAACTTAGTAAATTTTGCCTCAAAAACTTTCAAAAAGAAAGTTGGGGATCATGGTTCACACCTCCAGTCACAGCCATGGCTCATACCTGCAATCTCAGACATGGCTCACACCTGCAATCACAGCCATGGCTCACACCTGCAATCACAGCCATGGCTCACACCTGCAATCACAGCTATGGCTCACACCTACAATCACAGCCATGGCTCACACCTCCAATCACAGCTATAGCTTACACCTAAAATCACAGCTCTCAGAAGACTGAGGCATGAGAATGGCCACAGGTTTGAGGCTAGCCTGGACTCCATGGTGAGATGTTGTCTCAAAACTACCTACATGAATAAATAATGAGTGAATGAATAAATGAATAAGTAGGCTAGGAATGAAGTTCAGAGGTAGAGCACTGGCTTAGTGTACTCTATTAATCCAACTTCTAAACCTATGTACAGTAATACATACATCTAAACTGATGGATTAGAAACTTCAGATTCATTTGGTTCTCACCTAGCTAAGTAAAACAGCCTGCACAATGGACATGAAACTTGACTGGGCTATGATGTGGAACAAGCACTTTAGTAGATAAGAGCACAGAGTTTCCCTGTGAGGCATGTGGAATTCCTGACAGAAGAAAAACAAGTGGGCCTGGAGATGATGAGACTGCCAGCTTGGATGGACCAAGAATGTATTTCTGGTTTCCTCTTTTCCCTCCAATAGTCCTATTTTTAGCAACTCTTACATTCTTGCTGCTTGTCCTTTGAGCCAAGAACAGAATAGCCACTACAGGAAAGTGTATGGATAAGGGGACTTGAAGGCAATATTAGCCAGTGAAAGAAGTTAATCCAGAGACTAGAACAAAATGAAAAAGTTTGGAATTGGCCCTTTTATAGCATTTAATAGTTTTCCTTTGCTCTTTTAATTATTTTTAGGGTTTCCTGTCTTTGCCTGGAAAGGAGAGTCAGAAGATGACTTTTGGTGGTGCATTGACAGATGCGTGAATGTGGAGGGCTGGCAGCCAAACATGGTGGGTCAGATTCTGTGAATGCAGTTCATGAAGAAAGGGCTGATGATTGAATTGACTGGGTCAGGGTTTCCTAGTAAAAAGAAAATAAAGTGGATCCATTTCTGTCCGATGTATCCAGATGTCCAGCAGAGTTCAGGGAGCCTTCTTTGGGTAACCTCTAGATACTGAACTGCAAAGACTCTTAACTTAGCTCAGTGTGGTGGTGTGCGTCTGTAACCCACATTCAGGAAGCTGAGACAGGCAGGTCACAAGTTTGAGGCCAGCTAGGAAGCTTTTGCATTTATCAGTAACATTAAAATGCTACTCAGGATTCACACATGACTGGCTAAAATGTAGAAGGGACTCCTTTCTGTCCCCTTTTCACAGTTGCTCCAGTAACAGTATGATAATCACACATGAGAAGCACTTCTGGATCCAGAGGCATTAGGAATTTAGAATTTACACACTGAGTTCTTAGTATGCTTGGAGCACTTTCAAGTGCAAATTTCTTCTTTTTATTTAGTAAAAGATGACCAGAAAGTTTAGGTTCTTCATTTTTACTTTATTTTTGCTTCATTATTTAAAAGATCAGTCTGAGAAGCTGTAGATGTAGCTCAGTGGTAGAGCTTTACCTGACATTAGTAAAGCCCGTTTAGTCCCAAGCACTGAAGAATTAAAAAAAAAAAAA
>JADRCC010348712.1:0-10951 GCA_019843855.1 Hylomyscus alleni | reverse complement strand
GTCTTCTCCCACGGTTCTGGAAGAGGAAGTGTCAAACCAAGAGGCCACGGGATTATATTTTATTTTATATGTCCGTGTATGTGTGCGCATGCATGCACACATACATGTTTGCATGTCTGTGTGGAGGTCAGAGGTCAGTGTTAGGTGTCTTACTCAATCGCTCTGTACCTTCCTGGCTTCTGCCAGCTTCGAGAGGTTCCAGGTCTTCTCAGGCTTGAGGCCGAATCACTCCAAACTCTGCCTCGGTAGTCACGTGTCTTATTGTGCTCTGGGAAAATGTATTTCCTCCTACCTCTATGAGGACGGTTGTCATCAGATTCAGAGCCTGCTTGGGGAATCCAGGATGGTATCACCTTGAACTTTGTCATGTCTACAAGTCTTAGAATACCTTACAAGTAAGGTCACATTCTCAGGCTTTGAGATTATCTTTCACGAGGACTCTTACTTCGCCATGGGTCTGTACTCACCAAGTCCCGTGACCATCTCCTAATCTCTTCACTTCCTACAGTTCCTCCAAGTAGCACCCAAGCTGTCCAGTGGCTGAAGCACATCAGCCTACCTGGATAAAATCCTGAGGAGGAGGCAAGTCAGGCTCCTCTGGTGTCAGCAGTCCCTGATCCATGAATTCCCAAGGTGCAGAGGGAGGCCTTGCAGACCCAGAGCTTATAGTTCTAAGCCGTGGGAGCTCCAGGCTTATTGCCCCAGGCTTTACAAGATGGAGGCACAGGGGGCTGGTGAGATGGCTCAGCGGATAAGAGCACTGACTGCTTTTCCGAAGGTCATGAGTTCAAATCCCAGCAACCACATGGTGGCTCACAACCACCCTTAATGAAATCTGACGCTCTCTTCTGGTGATCTGAAGACAGATAGCTACAGTGTACTCATTTATAATAATAAATAAATCTTAAAAAAAACAACAACAGGAAGTAACAATTACTTTAAAAAAAAAAAAAAAAAGATGGAGGCACAGAGCTCCACTGGTTGGAAGCTATTTGCTCCGGATCTTAATTCCCAGCAGCCCCAGCCCCTGGCAGCTGTTACAATCTCATGACCATGAGGAGCAGCAGTCAACAGCCCTAAGCCTTAGGCTATTGAAACCCTCAACTCTTAAGGCTTGGTGACTCACTGCCCCAACCCAGGCTGCTTCTGCTGTCCCCTCTTCCTCTTACCTGTTTGCTCAACCCAGGCTGCCAGTGATGACCACAGGAGGCAAGGCTGTCACTAAAGAGAAGCCTTTTGACTGGGTTTAATGTTGCATAACACTAGGGGACAGTCCAAGTGTCTTCTGGCTGATTCAGGAAGGGAGTCCAACAACCTGTTTCTAGAGTCAGAAAGGAAGATGTCTCGGTTACTTTTATGTCCTGTGATGAAAACACTCTGACATAATCAGCTTTAGGTTGAAAAGGTTTGTTCTGGCTCCCAATGCCAGGCTACAGTCCACCATCCCAGGGAAGTTACAAAGGCAGCAGTCTGAGGGAGTTCTTCTCATTGCATCCGCAGTCAAAAAGGGATGAGTACGGGCTGGTGAGATGGCTCAGTGGGGAAGAGCACTGACTGCTCTTCAGAAGGTCCTGAGTTCAAATCCCAGCAACCACATGGTGGCTTACAACCACCCATAATGAGATCTGACGCCCTCTTCTGGTGTGTCTGAAGACAGCTACAGTGTATTTACATATAATAAATAAATAAATCTTTAAAAAAAAAGAGAGATCTTTAAAAAAGGGATGAGTACGTTCTCAGCTCAGTTGCTCTACTTCACAGTCCGAGATTCCCCTCCTATAATAGGTGGGTGTTCCCACCTCAATTAATGTAAAATAATCCTATAGGCTTGCCCAGAGGCCGTCTCTAAGATGATTCTAGACTCTGGCAGAACTGATAATTAACATCAACCACCCTAGGAGGTGAGGTGGCAGTCAGTGTTTGCACCAATCATTTGCAGCTCTTCAAGCAAATGAAGGACTGTGCCTGCACCAATCACAGGCCTTCTGTTGGGTAAGAGACAGAGGTGTTTGCACCAATCAGTGTGCATGGCTCTTCATGCAAATGAAGGATTGTGCCTGTACCAATCACAGGCCTTCTGCTGCCAGGTGTTGGGGGGAGCCTCACTTCTAGCACAGGTGAAAATGGTCGTTAGAGTTGAATGAAGCCTGTGACAACAAAATACAGACACAAGCTGTTTGGAACATCTGTGGCTGGGACAGTGCCTTGGGAGTCAGCCCTACAGCTCAGCAGCAAGTAGCTGTAGTTGTAACATAACTTCTTCACATCATCCATGGAGTGTTCAAAGTCCAAATCCCTGTGCCTCAAACTTCCAAGTTGCCTCTACATCTGGCTCTTATAATTAGTATTTCTGTCAGCATGGGTAAAGTTGCGTTTCTTTTCCTTTGCTTGAGAGCTATTTTTATACTGGTTTTCAGTTTGTGTGAATTATCTGTTCTTATCTTTTGCATATTTTCGTATAGGATTCTGTCCTCGTTTGCTTCTCTGTTGCTATGATAAAACACTGACCAAAAGTAACTTGGGGAAGGAAGGGTTTGTTTCCACTAACTTGTGCTTCCTGGTAACTGCCCGTCACTGAGAGAAGTCAGAGCAGGAACCTGGGGGGCAGAAGCTGATGCAGAGCCATGGAGGGTGCTGGTCACCGGCTTACTTATTCCTCATGGGTGATGCAGAGCCCTGGAGGGTGCTGGTCACCGGCTTACTTACTCCTCATGGGTGATGCAGAGCCCATGGAGGGTGCTGGTCACCGGCTTACTTACTCCTCATGGGTTGTTCAGCCTGCCTTCTTATACAAGCCGGGACCACCAGCCCGGGTGTGGCGCTGCCCACAGCAGGCCAGGCCCACATCAATCATTAATGAAGAAGATGTACCACAGATTTGCCAGGTCAAAGTGATGGAGGTAGTTCCTCATTTGGAGTTTCCTCTTCCCAAGCGACTTTAGTTTGGATCAAACTGACAAACACTAACCAGTAAGTATCTAGGTTCTTTCTTAGTTAAAGACTTTAGTATTTTTAAATTATGTGTATGTGTGGTGTTTGTGTAGGTATGTATGTATACATGAACATAGGTACTCACCGAGGTTCAAGACATCAAATCCCCTGGAGCTGGAGTTACAGATAGCTGAGTGCTACCCCATATTAGCGCCAGGAACTGAACTCGGGTCTTCTACAAAAACAGTATGCACTCTTAACCACTGGTCCATCTCTCCAAAAACAGTATGCACTCTTAACCACTGGTTCATCTCTCCAGACCCCAGGATCTCATTTTTATTTTTGCTATGACTTCTACAAAGACCATCTTGGAACTATGGATGCAATGCCAGAATGGTTACATCTTAGATAGTCAGAGAAGCGACAACACAAGAGCCCAAGGCAGCCAGTTATAAACCCAGGGGTCATGGCACACTATTGATCTTGTGGGGTTGAGACTCCCAATGTTTTCTTCCTTCCTTCCTCCTTCCTTCCCTCTCTCACTCTTTCTCCCTTCCTCCCTCCCTTCCTCCCTCCCTTCCTCCCTCCCTCCCTCCCTCCCTTCCTTCCTCCCTTCCTCTCTTCCTCCCTCCCTTCTTACTCTCTCCATGTCTCCTTCCTCTCCTTCCTGGAGGCACTTGTGTTTCTGTCATTTTTTTTAAGACTTATTTTATGTGTATGAGCGCTTTGCCTGCATGCATGCATGTGCACTTCATGGATGCTGGTTCCTGGAGGTGAAAGGGCAGCAGGTCCCCTGTAACTGGAATAACAGGCAGTGGTTAGCTGCCATGCGGGCTGATAATCAAACCCGGGTCCTCTGCAAGGGCAACAAGTTCTCTGAAGCACTCAGCCATCTCTCAGACATTTTAGAGAGACTCTTGCATCTTCTTTGTCTTTGATGACGCAAACCTTGAAATGATCTTTAGGATGAAGAGGATGACCAGGTAGGGGAGCACAGCCTGCAGTCCCCGTACCGGGGAGGGGAAAGCAGGAAAATGAGCCCAAGGCCTATCTTGCTTTACAGCAGGATTGAAGTTGGCTTAGGCTACCTGTATCAAAAATTAATAAATAAAGATAACCAGCCGAACAAGCAAACCAGGGAATACCCCGGCTCAGAAGGGATATTATATTAACAGGTATCCCCACACTTACTTTGACCATTGAGCATTCTCTCCATCCCCCTACCACACCTGTTTTGAAAGAAAGTTTTGCTATGTAGCCAAGGCTGAACTCCAACTTGTCATTCTCTAGCCTCAGGCTCTTGGGTTCTGGGTATATACAGGTGCACACTACTATATTTGGCTATAATTTCCCGTATTTGAGAATGATATAGACTTTATGCATGCCTACATATATTGAATAAATCCATATTTTATTCCTAGACACAATCCTCGGCTTGTGAGGCCAGCCCTCTGTCCCTTCTCAGTCTCTTCTTCTCTGACCCTCCGCCTGCTCTCTTCTCCACCTCCCCGGATACCTTTCTAATAGATTTCATGAGTGTACACTCTTGCTTAATGACTGTGAAGGGATGGCTGTGGATCTCCCTCGGCGTGTTTCCCTGACGCTGTTTTAAGCTCCTCCATGTGGCTATGCATACATCAAATCTGTTAGTTTTGACTGTGGGTGTGGAAAGGGAGGGCAGCAGCAGCAGTCTGAGGATAGAACACAGAGGCTGGCGTCCCTCGCAGGACATCTGAGGATACAGGGGCTAGGTTATCTGAAGCCAAGAGCCGCCGCCCTAAAACCTGCTTCCCTCCATCCAGTTGGACCCTGTCTCGCTTGGAACAGATGCTGTGGCTCTGCGTGTCCACCCAGGGACTGACCTCATCTGTCTGAGTCAACTTCAGAGGCATTCCAGTGCCTTTGGGGGTTGCAGAGATGGGGGAGGGTAATTAACGAGCATCTCAGGAGATGCTGGGTAATAAGGGATGGCAGCTTATCTCACGAGCTCAGCCAGCTCTGGGAGAGAGATCGTCAGTTGTGCCTGGGGTGGTAGCACAGGCCTGAATTCCCTGAGAGGCAGAAGAAGCTGGAAGGTTGCAGCTTTGAGACCAGCCTGAGCTTCATAGCCAGGCGCTGCTTTAAAACAAAACAAAGCAGCAGCAACAACAACAACAACAACAACAAAAAGCTCTACATTTTCATTCATTCCTCCCAAGCTTCCAGGACAAAGGAACAGAGAACCTATACAGAAGAATGCACCCACCCTACCTTTGGAGCAGAGATGGTTTGACACTAAGCCTGTGCCAAGGCCTGAGATGAGAAGCAGGCTTACAGGACTCCTTCGGAATCCCCACTGCCGCTGCCCAGGGCTCAGCAGCAATTTGAGAGGAGAGATCTGAGTTCGAATGCTGCCCATCCTTCCTAGCTCCAAGGCTAGTAGGAGGGCAGTGGCGGTAGCCTAGGGAACGGAATAGGAAGACAATAGACTGGTTTGAGGTCCCATAGCTGACAAGATGACACTTACACACAGACACCTCTCTCTCTCTCTCTCTCTCTCTCTCTCTTTCTCTGTGTGTGTGTGTGTATGTCTTTCTGTGTGTGTCTGTCTCTCTCTCCTCTCCTCTCTCTCTCTCTCTCTCTCTCTCTCTCTCTCTCTCTGTGTGTGTGTGTGTGTGTGTGTGTGTGTGTGTGTATGTGTGTATGTGGGTGTCTCTCTATCTGACTATCAGTGTGTGTGTCTGTCTGTCTCTCTCTCCTCTCTCTCTCTCTGTCTCTCTCTCTGTCTGTCTCTCTCTCTCTCTTTCTCTCTCTGCCTCAAGGGTCCACAGGAGTATGCCAAGCTCCCTGTACTCTCCAGCCTGAGCCATCCTCAGCACGTTGGTGAAAATGAGTTTACTTAACCCAGGAGACCTGGGCGGGAGGAGCTTTGAAATCAGGAGTGGTCCAGCATTAGAGGAATGAAGGCTGGATAAGGTAGGAAAGATAGCCTAGAGCTACCTGTCCCTTCATTAACCCCAGCTCTCTGACCTTGCTCAGCTGCCTACTCTGGTTCCTGGTTCCCACATGCTTATCCTAAAAAGGAAAGGCTATCTTCGTGGGGCAGCCCCAAGAACAGACAGACAGGCACAATTCCAGATACTCCAGTTCCCCAAACCATCTTCCCAGATCCAGACAAAGGAGGCTGGTCCCCAGCTCGGGCTGAAAACAGATCTGGCCAGGCTGGATTTCACGAGGAGCCTCTCTGTCCATTCATTGACTGAGCGGAGGGAGGGCCCCCAGCCAGACAAATCTAATGGAGAATGCTCCTTCCTCTTGGCCCTTGTCTATCGTCGGCGTAGGAAGCAGCAGCAGGGGCTAGCATTCCTGAGAGGCATGTGTCCGATCTGTGCTCCGAGCATTACGCTACCGAAGCCAAGGGCTTCCATTTCCACTTTGTAGATAAGCGGGGTTCAATGACTCGCCCAGAGTCAAGTCAGTTGTGAGGAGGGAGCAAGGACTCGCCCGATGTGTTCTGGCCCCCAGCCCTGGCTCTGTGCACCTCAAGAGCAAGTGGCTTCATTAATCTCCGGGTCGATCTAGGTCTCTGTAGACTTTCCAGGATTCCCAAGACAATGGATGAGTATCGGATTTGCTGAGAAACATTCTAAAAGGCACCTACCTGTCCTTCCCACTGCCCCAATAGCATACTAGCCTAGATGGCAGTGAACGCAGTCTCATATGGTTAGAACTCCCCAGACGGTTCTGCAACTACTCCTCATTACCCTCAGGGACTGCCAACCCCAGGCCTGTGCCCACCAGACCCAAGGAGAAATAGCTTCAGCCCTCCTCACATGCAGAGGTTGCCTACTGCTCAAATGGGGACAGCTCCCAGGCTGACGCTGCCTTCCAACCAGTCTCCAACCCAGAGGATCATTTCCAAGGCAAAGAGAAAAGTGTCGATGCGGGCCCCAGAACCAGTTATGCCAAACCTCACAAAGTGTGGGGCAGCAGGCAGGATAGCAAGGATTGAACTTCTGGCCCCTGCTGCTGTGCCCAGCGCCCTAGGACCTCGCCTGAACTAAACCTAGCCTGCAGCATGGGCTGGGTATTGGAAAATGTCGGCAATGAAGTCTTTTTCCCCAACGGCTTGCCGTAGGATCACAGGTGATCCACGAGATCATAGATGCCACGTGTTTATGTTTTCAGAGAGGAGAAAATGAGGAGAGACGTGCGATCAATGCAAGCAGCACATCCCACAGGCAGACAGCAGCATCCATCTCCCTCTGCTTCCCTAGCGTGGAGACCTCAGAATCAGCTTCTCCAAGCCTCTGCTGCTATGCCTTCCCCACCCAAGGGCTGGACTCTCGAGCTGTGAAAAACACCTTCCTTCCTTAAGTCACTTTGGCCAGGAAGTTTGCCATAGCAACAAGAAATGTAACTATCAGCGAGCTAACTGACTAAAAACCACATAAGAAGCCCCTGCTTCACCCTAACTACAGGTTAGGGTTCAACTCCCCCCCAGCCGGATCCCCAGATCCCCAGAGCTATTCCAACACCATCTGTCACGAGACAGACCATAGTAGAGAGGCCATCCGAGGGAAGATACATCAGACTTAAGCCACTGTGGTGGTTGGAATAGGTTTGACCCCGTAGATTCATGTATTTGAATGCTTGGCCATAGGGAGGGACACTATTAGGAGGTGTGGCCTTATTGGAGTGGGTGTGGCCCTGCTGGAAGAAGTGCTGCACTATGTAGGTGGGCTTTGTGGTCTCCTGTGCTCAAGCTCTACCCCGTGTGGAATTTCAGTCTCCTCCTGGCTGCCTGTGGAAGATGGTCCCATGTGGCCCTTGGATGAAGGTGTAGAACTCTTGGCTCTTCCAGCACTACGTCTGCCTTGCTTCCCACCACGATGACAACAGACTGAATCTCTGAAACTCTAAACCAGTCCCAATTCAGTGTTTGCCTTTATAAGAATTGCTATGGTCATGGCAATAAAACCCACACTGACCACTCAAAATTATCCTTTATAAATTTTATGGAAGCACGTGTGTGTGTGTGGGGGGGGTGTTTCTGGGCTTCTCTCAGGGAGCCTTGCAGAGAGAGGAGTCTCTAACATTAAACTCACCTCTCGCCATTCATCCCTCAGGCTCTTACTGCACAGACGTCATCAGACATATGGAGGGGCTCTGTGGTTCTCATTTCAATTTTTTTGTTCGTTCATTCGGCTTTGGTTTGGGTGCTAAAGGTTGAAGCTAGGCGCTCACACATACTACTGAGCTGCACCACAACACCAATATGTTTTAGTTTGGGTGAAAGGGACAAACGTATCTGGTGAAGGACAAGAGAGCAGAAAGCTCAAAGAATGTAGCTCAGGAGTCCTGGGTCCAGGGCAGCCGTGCCGTGGCACCTCCCCAGTGTCCTGAGCGGCAAACCGGGTCAAATGGTGTTAAATGTTAAGTGGGCAGAATCTAGAATCCCCAGAGAGCTGGGCCTATGGATGTGACTTTGGGGAATTACCTCGACTATGTTTGATGATGTGAGAAGATCCATCTTCACTGTGGGAAGGACCACTCCTTGGGCAGGGAATCCTGGACTATAAAATGAAGAGAGCAGTCTGAGTGCTAGCAAGCATACACTCACCCTTCTGTTTCCCGAATAAGGATATACTATGACCCTGCCGCCTTGACTTCCTGCCCCGATGGACTATATACCTTGACCCCTGACCTAAAGCAAACCCTTTCTCTCTCAAGTTGCTTCTGTGAGAGTATTTTTTACCACAGTTCCAGAAGTAGACACTAAGACAGGGGTCCTGGAGGCACCCACTCAACTAGTAGATATAAAAACACAGCACGAGCCGAGTCCCCTAAACAGCCACGGGAATGTACAGGGTGGAACGAACTGTCCTGAAGACAGCCCTCTTGGGAGTGGCATCTGTGTTGGACCCCAGAAGACTCAGACAAACAAAGAAGAGTATGCTGGCAGAAGCCATCACCCCCAGCGGGGCAGCCCAAGGAAGCTAGCTGGGAGGCAGACCATGAATACCGCAGCAAAGAGGGCAAGAGGGCTAGTTGCTGTGTTAAATGACTTCCAATGGGCCTTCTGTTTACAAAGAATAAGTCAGGCTCCCAGACAGGCTATCCCGAAGGCCAGGCAGCCAAGAAGAGTGCTTCTGATGTCACACAAAGATCAGCACTGAGTGGCATGGGAGTCCCCACATAGGCAGCCCCAGTGACCATCTTGTCAGGAAGCTACTGTGCGTGCTTCTAGTGTTCTGTTCCAGTCCCCTGGATATGCAGATAACTGAGGTAACTGTGCCCACATTCACACTGGCCCTCGAGCGCAGACACCCCTACCTCTCTGCCATTCCAGTCACTTGACGAGGATTACAGTCCTGTCCAACAGGATCTCGGAGGGTTTGGGGACAGACAGTGCCCTAGGAAAGGCCATGACCTAGGAACACAGAGACCTGGCCTGCACCAGGACTGAATTCCAGGGAGCTGACTGCCCTGGTAGGTGTGTTACCATTAGTTAGATTACAGACAAGAATTTAGTTCAGCAAACAAAGTCACTAGTTCCCAGTGCAGCTCTAAGCAGGTCTACCTGACTCTCAAGACCCCCTGCCCCAGGCAACTCCATCTCAAAGATCTACCTAGCAAACTCTCCTTCCTTCCATAGCCTCGCCTTCAGTCAGCAAAGAAAGCATCTGTGCACACACACGCGGAAGACACATCGACTTTCACTAGACGTTTTATTGGATTTGAAAGCAAGTCCATTGTTGAAAAGTTGGAGAAATCAAAACAGTCCTAAGATGCAAAGCAGTCTCCCGAGGTAGGAGCCTTAACAATCATTTTCCTGTCTTCCCTTTTCAATGCAAATACACGCAGCTGTATGCCGCTTAGAGCGCGCAGTTTTATAACCTGTTCCTCAGCTCTTTCTTCCTGGGTCTTCACCAACGGATACACAGGCCTTAGAGTCAGATAGGGAACGTGAGATGAGATTCCCAGGAGCAGGGGAAGGAGCAGCTTCTGCTTGAGTACCCCAACAGCCTCACCCCAGGCAGCCCCTCCCACCCCAACAGCCCCACCCCCTCCAGACAGCCCCTCCCACTAGCCGGAGCTTTCCTTTTCCAGGAGCTGAACTTAGCCATTCCTGGGAATGGCTTTTAGTGCGGTCCTTCTGAATGGGGCGGCTGGCCCTAAAGCCTCTCGCTGCCAACCTGCCAGTGTCTCCGTGACTCTCAATTCTTTTCTAGGTTTACCAACTCTGGACTCCTCACCATTTTAAATGCCCACTGATCTGCCCTCACTGCTATTGCATTTGGCCGCACTGTATCAATCTGTTTCCATCGAGGAGGAATGGCAGGTGCCTCTTAGTTACAGCTTTATGATCTTAACTTCCAAGATGTTGCCACAAGCTTATATTACTTCCATCATTTAATAAATAATAACGTACAGCATTGCTTGCCCACTGTGCTATTATAGTTGCTCTTTAACACTTTAAAACCTTTTTTTCTGAGTCAGGGTCTTACTATGTAGCCCAGGTCGACCTTGAACTCATAATCCTCCGGTATTGGCCTCCGGAGTGGTGGGATTATTGGTAAGTGCCACCACGCCTGTATTAAACAGCTAAATGCATAAGTACCCCTGATGACCATAGTCACTGCTAATTTGAGGCCTGGAGCTGTACCTGACCTCAGTCTAAAATATTTAATGGAATCATCCACACATAATTCATGAATTATGAGTGGTTCCCCTTGCCACAGAGTGCACAGTTGTTTCTTTTCCATTTCATCATTGGGATTCTTGTCACTCTCTTATTGTACCTAATTTATAAATTTATAAATTAAACTTTATCATGGGGCTGGAGTATTGCTAGTGTGTACAAGACCCTGGCTTCGATTCCCTGAGAGAGAAAGAGAGAGAGAGACAGTGAGACAGTGAGAGATCAACCACAAGCATATGGATACAGGAAGAAACATATTCAGGACTTGGTACTATACAGTCACAGGGGTCCCCTGGCAGTCTCAAAATGCATCTCCTATGAACAGAGCCCCCACTG
>JADRCC010348633.1:0-10392 GCA_019843855.1 Hylomyscus alleni | reverse complement strand
CTTCTGTGCGTGGGCTGGGAGAAACTAAAGATGGGCAATGGGCAATATTATTATTACCTGGGACCAAAAAGGCCAGGATGGTACTGTAGAAATCAAATATGTGGCCTTTTGTGACAAGTTCCCAACATGCCACACATAAATGGCACACACGGGGGTGGGGGGGGAGTGGCGGTGGCCACAGATATGAGACCTTTACCCAGACCTGGAAGTGCTCCATCCCCAGTCTCATCACTGCAATACCTTTAGACTCTGTAGACCCGTCCCACGCCTCTTTAAGGACTGGCCTTACTCAGGGATCTGAACTTGTCTGACAAGGGTGTTCTGGAATTTCCAAGGCAGGCCCTGGTGGCACCCACAGGACACAAGGCCACACGTCTAAGCATTCTACCCATAAAGGTGAATGTTGGGGACCTGCCCTGTCTGGAACATGAGCACCCCCTTTGGAATGGGGAGGGCGGCCAAGATAGTAGTCTCATCTACTAGACTGTATCTGTTAGGTTCTCAATCTCCAGGGCTAGTCACAAGGACACCTAGCAAGGAGGCCACATCCCCAGGCCTCATTTGCATGCTGGGGCCACCGAGTTGAGAGCTGCCTGCCGCCAGTGGATTTGAGCAGAAAGCTTTGCCTTCTGTTCTTGTCTGTTGTCTCAAGGTCAGATCCAGAGCGAGGACAGGAACAAAGGCGGCTGTCCCCCACTCTACCTCCCGAGCCCGCCTGTCGCTCCTGAGGACACACAGATGAGGGGAGAGCAGGGCCTCAGAAGGCCTTTTGTTCCAAGGAGCCCTGCCTGGCCACCATAGTGACAGGGAGCCTAGGAAGCCCTTTAACATCCCCAGGCCTCCTGGCCCCGCCCATGGGGGTCAGTGCTCACCGGAAATCAGACCCTGCCCTGTCAGAGGTCGGGGGGCCTACCATGGAGACAAGCATCAGTGAAGGTCAGGAGTTAACCAGGGTCAAAGGTGGCTTCAGATGCATCAGGTGAGATCTGTTCTGGGGTACCTGGGTCCTTCCATCCATCTCCTGGGGCTGTGTGCTTGGGCCATTGTTCACCCTATGATCCAAACCCACACTGAGGGTCTGCAGTGGCCCTGGGCCCACCCTGTCTCCAGTCTGCACTCATCAGCCCCGGTTGGTCACCCATGCCCCACCACCTGGCCACTCTGGTCTACAGAGCAAGGCCTCAGGCTCCTGATCTCAGTGTCTGGTGGCTCTACAACCATCAATGGCCACATTTCCAGGCAGAAGGCTAAATATATGCAGAGAGGAATTCCTCATTACAGAATAAATTGTACCAAATTGCCCGCCTGAGCTGAGACGGGGCTGGGTAGTTGGGGGTTGGGGGTAGGTTATGGATCCCTCAAGTGCCTCCCTTCTAGCTTGCCACCTGCAGAGTAAGGACAGGGTGGATACTTGCCCAACCCAAGCAATAGGCACCCACTGGGGCCCAAAGAAATAATAATCTTTGTGTTACTGGCAAGCAGAACCCCAGAGGGATTCCTCCCTCCCTCCTCCCCGTCTCTCCTCCCTTTTCTGTACCCTTCTACCCCTCATCCCCCCTCCTACCCCTCATACCCTCCCACCCCTCATCCCCCCTCCTATCCCTCCTTATTCTCTTCTGCTTATCATCTTCCCCTCCCTTCCTGCTCAAGGCACAGGCCAGGCCTTGACCCCAAACCTATCTTCCCACAACTAGAACTGTCCGAGTCCCAGCAGACTGCCGTGCCTGGGTCCCCTGCAACTCCAGTGCCTGCTCAGGCCCCTGTAGGGAAAGGCTAGCCTGAGCCCTAAAGTGGGACTCAGGGTACCGTGGCCCACCTTCCCCTCGTGGAGCTCCATCAATGTAGGGTCACAGCTGTCAACACATGACTTCCAAGGAAGATGTGATTGGTCTGTGACATGCACCTGTCCCCATGTCCCCAATGCAGCTGCTGACAGCTAGCTATGGGGGCGGGGGGTTGCCCACCAAGAGGCCTGGTTTGCCCGCATCTGGAGGGTGTTTTGGGGGACAGTTTGTTTTTTATACTTTTCCTGTATTGTGGCGTGGCACTCAGAAGGCAATTTACAGGAGCCAGTTCTCTCCTTCCACCATGTGTTTCCGGGAATTAAACTTCAGCTTGGCAGCATGTGGCGTTACCTGCCAAGCCTTTCTGCCAGCCCAGGGCTCAGATTTAGGATGGGTACAGGAGGCAACAGCATTCTGAGTTCAAGCCCCTGGCCCTGCTGTATGTGTGCTGGTGCTGGGAGTCAGTCAGGTGCACACACTCACTCCTCGGGCACTGGCAAGCTGGCCAGGGCCCAAGGCTTTCCATCTTGCCTGACAGGCCCTTCTCCCGGCTTTCAGCTGTGCAGAGCACTGGCTAATAGTGCATTAACCTTGATGGAACTGCCAATTATCCATGCTAATGCCAGGGTGCAGTGACTGCCAACAGGCGGATGGTGGTGGGGCCACCCTCCCTTCGAGCAGAGGCAGGGGTGGGGGCTGGGGTCTCTCCTGACCTCATTAGACTAATCACTCTGCCTTTTGAAGCTCCATCAATGGATGAGCTGTGGGGCTAGGGGCACAGATCATCGAATATGGGGGACTAGAACCAGGCCCATCCCAGCAGGCATAATACAAAGATGGGGAATGACCAACAGTGACTCAGGAGATCTGGATTCCCCTGGAGACAAGTTGGGGATGCAGGACACAGAGGCTTCCTGCAGGGAGCACCCCAGGCTGAGTAGAGACACAGCCACTAAAGGGGGCAGATAGAGACAAACAGGGGTGGGCTGTGGCCAGGCTCTCCATCACACTCAGCCTGACACCAACACTCCCTAGTAAGTACGCTCAGCCAGCCTCAGGGACCCAGCTCAGACCAGTTGCAGTATCAGTGAGTCTGGGCACCCATAGGGCAGGAGCTGTACAGGTTCAGACTATGAGGGTTCTGAGAGGACCAATAGAGGGGCTGGAGACCTAGTCCCAGAGTGACTGGTGTGTGTGTTGGGGGGGGGTGGTTCCTGGGAGGCAGGCTAGGCGGTGTGTGGCTGCCACCTGGTGGCAGTTAGTTGTTATGACCAGGCAGAGTGAACTCAACACTGAGGAAAACTGAGGTTAAGACCTCAGATGGCATCCCTGTCGCTCTTCCCTAAATCTAAGAACCAGAGAGGGAGGTGACTGGCTAATTCTCAGCTGCGGCCCATGGGCTCCTGAGAAACTCTGCAATAAGTGCCTATGCATTGAGCCAGGGAGTCACAGCTGGAGCCTTGGAACAGGTTTGAGGAACAGTCTCTAGGGACAGTGACATGAACAGGAGGAGAGCCTTGTCCTAGGCAGCCAGGCATGACACCCTCACTCACTTCACCAGGACACCTGAGCGTAGCATCAAGGGGGAGGTTTCAGATAAGCTACAAAGCCACTGCTTCATTTATTGTCACCAAAGCAGCAGGAAGGTACACAGAGATCCCAAGGCCCGTCTCTGCTCCGTCACACCTCATCATAAGGTGGGCTTGTCCTTTATGGGAGTCAGGCTGACAGAGAGGCCCGAGTCAGCCTGGCCTTGGGGGCCTCGAGTCTGTGGGCTAGCGTCCACGAGGTCTCTGTGCTGTCCTGGCCCATGCAGCCTCCTAGGGCCTGTGCAGGCTCCGTCTAGGGAGGTTAACACCAGAGCTCACAGAACTGCATGTCCTCTCTCGTCCTTGCAGCCTGTCATCTCCATCTCAACATCTGCAAGGGGAGGAACAGGACAAGACAAGGGATTGAGGGGATGGGGCTGGATGGGGCCCCAGCCCAGCCCAGCCCGCAGGAGATGATGCCCTTTGCAGTCCTCCAGGGTAGAGAGAAGCAACCACAGAAGATGCTAAAGCTGGTGTCTACCTCCTTCAGGGCCCTTGGAAAGCCAGATCTAGTGCCTATCGTGGTCCTGGCTCTAAACCAGCCACCACCAGGACAGGACAGTCGGCCCTGGTCAGAACCCTGATGAAGCCACTTCCCTCCTCACTGTAGTTCTGCTCTGCCCTCTGTGGTGCCACATTTCCTGTGTGGCACGCTCCTCCAACATCTGTTTCCCTTAGAACTACCAAAACCCTTAGCAGGGCGGTGGTGGCGCACGCCTTTAATCCCAGCACTTGGGAGGCAGAGGCAGGCGGATTTCTGAGTTCGAGGCCAGCCTGGTCTACAGAGTGAGTACCAGGACAGCCAGGGCTACACACACACACACACACACACATACAAACAAAAGAACTACCAAAACCCCTACTGACACTCCGAGTCCTTTGTCTTGCACACTCCCAGCCCCTCACTGAGGTCGACCCTTTTAGAGACACGGTCCCTTGCTAGTTTGTCCTTCCTACCATCTCAGATTCCTGGTTTCAAAGACAGTCTCTTCCTCGCTGTCCTGAGAGGCCATCTCATCGTGCTCCTCCGTGTTGGTCAGGAGCCCATACCTCCTTCGCTGTGGCTTCTTGAGTCTGCGGGGCACAAACATCCTCAGAGGCAACTTCGGCACCAGCGACATCAAGTCCATGGGACCCACACCACACTCCCCCCCCAACCTCCATCCCCAAAGCACTTGCTGGATGTGAATCCTTTGTTATGAGAACTGTAAGACTTCTCTCATCATAGTGAAAGTCACCGAGGTGGAGGCATGGACACTATTGGGCTGGCTTGCCTAAGCGCAAGTCACTGTCATGGCAGGTAAGAAAGAAATGGAAGATGAAAGGCTTTGTTTCCTTTTTTCTTTGTCTTGCAGCACAGGCTGACCGTTAACCTCCGATCATCCTGCCTCCAGTTCCAAGTGTTGAAATGACAGGCGTGTATTAGCACACAGTGCTGGGGATGGCACCCAGGGCTTTGCACGTTAGCCAAAACTTTCACCCACTGAGCCTCAGTTAAGGAAAGAATTTCTAGTTTTTGCAGTACGGCACGGTTTTTTACACCCCTGTCACCACAGCAACAGAGAGGCTGAGGTAGGAGGATGGCCATACCGAGGTCGCTGCCCACCCCATCAGCCTTAAAATCACAATTAGAGTCAAGTTTAAGAACTAGTCCGAAACCTGAATCACGTGCCCTCCCGCCCATTTCCCCCGCCCCCTGACTCACTAGATGCTGATTGGACGCGCTAACGCACCTAAAAGCCCGGATGAGGAAATAAAGCGAAATCAGGCCGCAGAGCCCAGTGATTACGTAGAAAAAGCGAAGCAACGCGGAGCCCGTGCTCCTGTCCGGAAGCCCCTTGCTTATGTTGCTAAGAGGCGCGGTCGGCAAGCTGTAATTTTCAGCGGAACCCAGGGCGGTACACCGGAGCAGCAGCAGCAGCAGCAGCAGCATGCGCCGTGCCATGCCGGAGCCGAGGCGGAAGTGCACACAGCCCCGCCCCGCCCACAATGCCCTGCGCATTGCTAGGGTTGTTCATCTTAGCGCCTAATTATGGAGATGGGTGGACACTAAGACTCCTCCCCGCTGCGCCCTAGCTACTACCCCCATCCCTGCCACGTCTCGGACCCAAGCCACACAGTCGGGGTTTCTGGGTCACAGCCCTTTATTCAGGCAAAACCCCCCTCCGCCCCCGCGACGTTCTGTCCCAGCGACCACGCCAGCCCAGCTTCCAGCCCAGCTTCGTTCTCTGTTCCCACAGGAAGCCTGCATCGCCCATGAGCCAGTGCCAGCTCAGGAACTGCCTGCAAGAGGAAGAAGTAGTCAATCAGAGAAAGCCAAGTCCAGCGTCTGGGGGCTTCGGGGCGGGGGGGGGATTCCCCAACCCTCTGGGCACCTCGGGCACTCACCGGGCCAACAGTGTGCAGTCTATGGCTCCTGATCCTGTGGAACCCTCTAGGACCCAGAGTCACGGCCACAGCCATCCTTCCATGGCTCAGGTTGGCTCCCCTTCATCCTGCCAAACAAAGGCGCGTGACCCTGGCATCCCCGTGGGCCTGCAGCGCCCTCCTACCTCCCACCCTCACGGCGCCCATGTGGTTCGTCCCAAGGTGGCCATGCCCAGGGCGTCAGCGCCCTTTTGCAGCCCGCCTCGAGCAGAGCCCGGCTCTGTCCCGCTCAACAGCCTCACAGACTCTGGGCAAAAACTAAAGGCAGCAGCGCAGGTCTACAGCCTGTCAAGCGAGGAACAAAAACATGCCCACAAAGGCAGGGCGTCCGGTGGCTCTGGCCGGCCGCGGGAAGACTGGCAGGAGGTACCACCAGTTTGACTCGGACTTCCAGGAAGCAAAGGTCAACCCCAAGCCTAAGTTTCTGTCCAAGTGAGCTATAAACCGGAAGGATGCGACACGAGCGCGAGCGAAAGTGTTACCTCGAGGCACAGGCCAGCTGCACAGAGCTAGCGGGGGAGCAGCGGGCGAGTCTCGGAGGGTCTGTGGCTCGCGTCTGTCCCCCGAGGGCTGCGGCTTCGGAGGCTAGCAGAGAATGCCTGGAACTGGCGGGGCGCAGCCGCTAGGCAGCCTCGCTGGCCCTGCCTGCACCCGGCCCTGCACTGGCCGGGGCCTCTGCCGCCCCGCTGCCCCTCAGCACTGCCCACTCCCGTCCCCACTTGGCTGCTTGTTGCCTCCCACACTGCCCTGCCTTCCTAGCTGCTCTGCTGGCCACGGAGCCGCAGCTCAGTGTCGGCAACGAAAGGGAAATGGTCAGAGCGAGATTCATTTCACACGGTCTTTTAATCGGCTTCGTGAAGCCAAAGAAACTGCGTACAAGAATTCCTCAGCCACTGTGAATACAACATCGATGGAGTATGCATGTCTTCGGTAAAAAAGGACAATATAAATAAACATTTCACAGCCTCCCGGACTGCTGTGCTCCACACGGGCTTGAGACAAGCGCCCGATGGGCAGGACCTGCTGCACTCCGCAGCAGGGCTGGGGAGCTGTAGGTCATGGCTTACTCAAATCGAGTCCATTCCATCTCAGGAGGGGTGGAGCGCCAGACTTCACGGGCGACCACACAAAAAAAGAAAAGAAAAAAGAAAAAAAAGAAAAAACCACAACCCAAAAACCTGAAAAAACAAAAACGAGTAACCAAAACCCACACAACCCGACAATGTAGGAAAAAAAAAAACAAAAACAAAAACCCATGGCTCATGGTAAACAGTAAAATCTGAAGTGCTTTCCAAAACGTTTTTAAGAATGCTTAAAAACAGACAGCGCTTCCTTAAAAACAGGTCTAGTCAGGAGGCCATCTCGGTCAGAAGCAGGCTGCTGATGGGTCAGAACGGAAAGGACTACAAAAGTGGTAACAAGGTGCTCACTACACAACGATCAGCGAAGCTCCCCCATCTTAATTACAGCCATGGAAGGACGATCTGGACGCGGAGGGCTTTTACTCGTTGTGTGTAGCTGAGGACAGAAGCGGGACAGTGTAAAGTCACTGGAGCTTGTGCTCCGCCCGCGCGCGTGGGAGGTGGCACAGGGTTTCATGCACCTGGAGCCCTGACCTGTGAGGCAGGCCTGGTAGCTGCGCCCCAGGCTGAGCGGCTTAAGATGCTCTGAGGACACAAGGGTTCACCAAGCCCAACCGCAGCCACTCAGGTGGCATCCTTGGAGCCAGACTTACCATAACTGTCATAGCTGTCTCTGTAGGACCCGCCCGAGCTCCGATAACCATAGCTGCCACCCTGACTCCGGCTGTGGAAGGACACACATGGACACCTGGGCTCAGCCCCATACCAGGTGTAGCTGGTGAGTGGGTGCTCAGCAGAGAACAAAACCAAACCACCTGCATTAGTCCGCCCTTCACCTGGTGCACTCTTCCCTTGGTTCACAGCCCAGGCCCAGCTGCAACCACTGAGGCTGAGGCTCCCTGAGGCTGCCATCTGGCTCACCTGGCATAGTAGTCTCTGGAGCCTCCATAACCCCCACTCCGGGACTCAAAGCGGCCACCTCCATAGCCCCGGTCTCCTCCTCCTGTAGATGACAGAGAACAGAGTCAGGGAGTCCCTACCCCTGCTGCTGCAGTGCCACCACCAGCTGCCAAAGCATCCCATACCCACCTCTGGAGAACCCTCGACCTCGGCTTCGTCCCCCACGGAAGAAGCCCCGGCCTCCAGAAGAGCCACCCCGGTATCCTCGGGACCGGTTGTCAGAAGATTTGCCAGCCTGGTCAACTCGGATCTGCCGCCCGTCCACAGACTGCAGGACAAAGGGAGGGTCACTGTATCCCATTCCACACCAGGCCCATCCGAGCAAAATTGGCTGACCTGATCCTCACCTTCCCATTCATAGCCATCATGGCGTCCTTAGCATCATCGATATTTTCAAAGGTGACAAACCCAAAGCCTCGGGATCGCTGGGTCTCCCTGTCCTTTACCACCACCACTGTAGGAGAGAGGCATTAGATGTGCCCAGTCCACCCTCCACCTCTCAAGCAGAAACCGAGAACAGTGATCCTGACCCCAAGCCTCACCTTCAGAGATCTGCCCATACTTGGAGAAGACCTGCTCCAGCGCCTGCTCGTTGGTGTCGAAGCTGAGTCCTCCCACGAAAAGCTTGCCTTCATCTGATGCCATGGCAGCCTATGCACACACCATAGATGTTTGCTTTGCCTTAACCACCACCCCTTCCAGAAACTGAAACCAGATAGCACATTCTTAGCCTTTTTAAGAAAGAGTATTTTATGTGCATTGGTGTTTTGTCTCCATGTATGTCTTTTGAGGGTATCAGATCTTTCGAGTTAGTTATGATCTGCCATGTGGGTGTTGGGAATTGAACCTGGGTCCTCTGGCAGTGTTCTCAACCACTGAGCCAACTCTTCAGCCCCCACATTCTTTGCCTTTAAAAAATTGTTGGCCGGGCGGTGGTGGCGAACACCTTTAATCTCAGCACTTGGGGAGGCAGAGGCAGGCAGATTTCTGAGTTTGAGGCCAGCCTGGTCTACAGAGTGAGTTCCAGGACAGCCAAGGCTATACAGAGAAACCCTGTCTCAAAAAAAAAACCAACAACAACAACAACAAAAAAAAAAACAAAAATTGTTGAGACAGTACCCCCCT
Organism: Hylomyscus alleni; assembly: GCA_019843855.1. NCBI lineage: Eukaryota > Metazoa > Chordata > Mammalia > Rodentia > Muridae > Hylomyscus > Hylomyscus alleni. The sequence continues at coordinate 1,425 of JADRCC010348633.1, read as the reverse complement.
TTTTAGCCCAGGATGTCCTCTGAACTCCCTGTATAAGCATAAGTGCTAGGATGAGGCAAGTCACTGAAAGCTTTAAGGAGTTAAAGCTGCCTCTTCCCATCCCTTACCTATACATATGTGTGTGTATGTATGTGTATAAGTAAATAAAAGTGACCCACAGCTGGACATGGTAGTATATGCCTTTGATCCCAGCACTTGGGAGACAGAGGCAGGCAGATCTCTAACTTTGAGGTCAGCCTGGTCTGCAAACAGAGTCCAGGATAGATAGGACTACACACAGAATTCTGTCTGGGATGGGAGGGACTGGGGGGTGAGGAGTGACCTATGGCCTTACTGGGAAACCTCAGCCCCTCAGCCTCAGGGGGGGTTTCTTTCACACCTCTCATCAAGCCATTTAAGCCACCGAGGTGGGAGGATCAATGAAAAAAAGGACACTGTGGATCGAGAGAGTGTTTCAAAACAAACACCCATCCCCTAGCCTGTGAGATCTGGAGGTAAAGGAACAGAATCCAAAACCAAATCCAACTGCACAGCAAGTCCAATACCGGCCTGGGCTACATGCTGTCTCAAAAACACAAAGGGAACTCTTTTTCGCTTTTATCATCCCAAACCCACATGGAAGACTTTGCCATATAGCTGAGGCTAACCTCAAATAATGGTTCTAGGGCTTGATATTCTAGTCCCTTTCCTGCAGTGGGCCTTTATTACACCTGGTCAGAGAACCCCAAGGTTAGGATCAACAGTCAAAATGGCCTAAGTTTCTTCACTCTGCAAATGTGTGTGGCTGGGGACAGAGATGACAGCAACTGCCTACCCTCTCTAGCATAGAGTTGTTGGACCAGAGAAGACTCATTACTGAAATACTCTTTTAGGGTACTGTCTGGAGGTGTGACAGTTGTGGGATGCATAGCTCACTCAACCAAGGCCTAGAGAAATGTTTTTTGCATGGTGGACTCAAGGGAGAGAGGAGGTTGTCCCAAGAGGCGTGGCTATCGAAAGGGGCGTGGTATCTTAAACAAAGTCATTACTGGCTAGGGACAACCAGGATCCAACAACTTGGAAAATAAGTCCACTTACACTACTACTGAGCCAGTCTACCTTGGGGGCAACAAACTTGGGACGCAAAAGGGCAACGTTAAAATCTACATGTGTTTTTCCCCCCCCTCCCCATGTGGAACCACACGGGAGGAGAAAACCGAGGTAGAGCCAGCTGGAGTAAAGGGGTCGCACGCAGCAACACAGCTCCACATCTACGGACAACCGGACTTTGGAGGGAGGCGCGGCGCGGCGCGCCCCGCCCCCGGAGCAGCGCATGCGCCACGCGCGCACCCTGCGCCATTCCATCCGGGCACTCGGCAGTCCCGCCATTTCGCCGGCGAAGCTTTTCAAAGCATCGCGGCGGCCATTTTACGGGGAAAGGAAAAA
>JADRCC010348340.1:0-11233 GCA_019843855.1 Hylomyscus alleni | reverse complement strand
AAAAAAAAACCCAGCTTCTCTAAGAGTTTTGTGAGTCTAAAGTGAAATGTCAAGTGCTTAGGATAATAGCTAGAACACTCAGTAATTCTTAGGAATTCTATCACAGTGCTGAGTCCTAGTGTTGGCCTCTTCTTAAAAGTAAGCCTCAAATTTAGGTTTCTTTCCCCTTCCCATTGTCCCATCAGAGGTACTGATTTAAGAAGATGACAGAAAAATAAGGAAATACTTAATAGTCTTCAAAAGAAAAAAATCCAAGACTGTAAATGTTCAATAAGTCAACAGGTCTTTATTGAATGTCACAGTTCAGGAGGCCAATCTGGACACACTGTATCAAACAGTGAGCTTGAAACAGGATCACTGATGCACTGCTGAGGATTCCGATTCCTACTTAATGTGAGTTAAGTCCGCTTGCTTTCCAAGTAGCTCTCAGGCACCAAACCTGTGAAAAGCTGCTGTTTATATAGAGGGATCCAAGGGGACATTAAGAATCAGAGCAAAGAGGAACCCACACAGAACCCTCAGGACACAGGAGCCAAAGAACAGCCTGGGACAAGATACTTCCAGTTTCTGTCTGTGCTGAGAGCTGATCCTGTGTCACAGCGATCCATACCCAAATACTGTCAAGAGAGAGCTGTTCTCCCAGGAGTGCTGACACACCAGTGAGCACAGGTAAGACCACCACTTCTGTTCAAATTCCTGGACCAAGAGGTACCAGCCCAGAGCCATGGGGACACAAGAATCAAGAAACAGCAAGGGACAGGATCCTTCCAGTTTCCATCTGCACCTGGAGCTGATCCTGTGCTACAGCTTTCCGTATCCAAATTCCTCTAGAAGAGAACGGTCTCCCAGAGTGCTGACACACAGGCTTGCAGGAGGGATAAGCCACAGTCAGAGACAGCAAGACCAGCTAACACCAGAGATAACCAGATGTCTAGAGGCAAGGGCAAGAACATAAGCAACAAAAACCAAGGCTACTTGGCATCATCAGAACCCAGTTCTCCCACTCCAGCAAGCCCTGGATAGCCCAACACACCGGAAAAGCAAGTCTCTGATTTAAAATCACATCACATGATGATAATAGAGAACATTAAAAAGGACAAAAATAACTCCCTTAAAGAAATACAGGAGAACACTGGTAAACGGGTAGAAGCCCTTAAAGAAGTAACACAAAATATCTTAAAAGAATTACAGGAAACCACAACCAAGCAGGTGAAAGAATTGAACAAATCCACCCAGATCTAAAAATGAAAATAGAAACAATAAATAAATCACAAAGGGAGACAACACTGAAAATAGAAAACCTAGGAAAGAGACCAGAGTTACAGATGCAAGGATCAACCAATAGAATACAAGAGAGAAGAGAGAATTTCAGGAGCAGAAGATACCACAGGAAACATTGACACAACAGTCAAAGAAAACACAAAACAAAAAGCTTCTAACCCAAAACATCAGGAAATGCAGGACACAATGAGAAGACAAAACATAATGATAATAAGTATACAAGAGAATGAAGATTCCCAACTCAAAGGTCCAGTAAATATCTTCAACAAAATTATAGAAGAAAACTTCCCTAACCTAAAGAAAGAGATGCGCATGAACATACAAGAAGCCTACAGAACTCCAAATAGACTGGACCAGAAAAGAAATTCCTCCCGTCACATAATATTCAAAACACCAAATGCACAAAACAAAGAACATTAAAAGCAGTATGGGGAAAAGGGTCAAGTAACATATAAAAGCAGACCTATCAGAATTACACCAGACTTCTCACCAGAGACTATGAAAGCTAGAAGATCCTGGGCAGATGTTATACAGACCCTAAAAGAACACAAATGCCAGTCCAGGCTACTATACCCAGCAAAACTCTCAATTACCATAGATGGAGAAACCAAGGTATTCCATGACAAAACCAAATTTACACAGTATCTTTCCACTAATCCAGCCCTACATAGAATAATACATGGAGAATTCCAACACAAGGAGGGAAACTACACCCTATAATAAGCAAGAAAGTAATCTTCATTAAACAAACCCAAAAGAAGATAGCCAAACAAACATAAAAATAACAGGAAGCAACAATCACTTAATATCTCTTAACATCAATAGACTCGATTCCCCAATAAAAAGACATAGACTAGCAGACTGGATACATAAACAGGACCCAGCATTTTGCTGCATACAGGAAACACACCTCAGTGTTAAAGACAAACACTACCTTAAAGGGCAAGAAAACAATTTTCCAAGCAAATGGTCCCAAGAAACAAGCTGGAGTAGCCATTCTAATATTAGATAAAATCGACTTCCAACCGAAAGTCATCAAAAAAGATAAGGAAGGACACTTCATACTCATCAAAGGAAAAATCTAGCAAGAACTCTCAATTCTGAACATCTATGCTCCAAATGCAAGGGTACCCACATTCATACAAGAAACTTTACTAAAGCTCAAAGCACACATTGAACTTCACACAATAATAGTGGGGGACTTTAACATCCCACTCTCATCAATGGACAGATCATAGAAACACAAACTAAACAAAGACATGGTGAAACTAACATAAGTTATGGACCAAATGGATTTAACAGGTATCTATAGAACATATCATCCTAAAACAAAAGGATATACCATCTTCTCAGCAACTCATGGTACCTTCTCCAAAACTGACCATATAATCAGTCACAAAACAGATACAAGAAGACTGAAATAATCTCATGCCTCCTATCAGATCACTATGGATTAAGGCTGGTCTTGAATGGCAACAAAAACAACAGAAAGCCCACATACACATGGAAGTTGAACACCCTACTCAATGATAACTTGGTCAAGGAAGAAATTAAAGACTTTTTAGAATTTAATGAAAATGAAAGTATAATATACTCAAACTTATGGGACAAATGGAAGCAGTGCTAAAAGTAAAACTCATAGCTCTGAGGATCTCCAAAAAGAAACTGGAGAAAGCATACACTAGCAGCTTAACAGCACATCTGAAAGCTCTAGAACAAAAAGAAGCAAATACACCCAAAGAGGAGTAGACTGCAGGAAATAATCAAACTCAGGGTTGAAATCAACCAAGTAGAAAGAGAAATAGGAGCTGGTTCTTTAAGAAAATCAACAAGATAGATAAACCCTTAGCCAGACTAACCAGAGGGCACAGAGACAATAACCAAATTAACAAAATCAGAAATGAAAAAGCAGATATAACAGAAACTGAGGAAATTCAAAAAATCATCAGATCCTACTACAAAAGCCTATATTCAACAAAATTGGGAAATCTGGATGAAATGGATAATTTTCTAGACAGATACCAAATACCATCAGATAAACCATCTAAACAGTCCCAAAACCCCTAAAGAGATAGAAGCAGTCATTAAACGTCTCTGAACCAAAAAGAGTCCAGAACCAATGGGTTTAGTGAAGAATTCTATCAGACCTTCAAAGAAGACCTAATACCAATACTCTTCAAACTATTCCACAAAATAGAAACGAAGGAACAGTACCCAATTCATTCTGTGAAGCCACAGTTATGCTGCAGATTCTCCCTTGTATATGGAACAGTTTCTATCTAATCAGGAACTTGTCACAATTTCCTTTCATAGAGGACTTTATAAGAGATTTTTTTAATTTCTATCATGTTTAATATGCCAAATAGATTTTTAAAACTGAGAAAAAAAAAGAATCAGAGAAGAAAGGAAACAACATAAGGTGCTTAGAAAAAAATAATTTTCCAAGAACTGAAAAGTCTGGAAGGTGTACAAGTATTCAGTAATAACAAACTCATATTCAAACAGAATTGGAAACATAGCATTACAACTGAAACAGAATTTAATGATGTGTCTTCATTTGCAAATCTCTCAGCACTGAAAAGGATCATCCCATTTTCCTGTGACTAGTCAATACATTAGGAAGTTCTTTCTTAAATCATTCTGCTGACAAATAAGAAAACTGCATTGAAAACCTTTATTAGTCCTCCTCCCTTCCCCTTCTCCCCTATAGTAATAGAACAATGAGGAGAATTCACAGTTAGAGGCATTAGTGTTTAATAGAGCTAGATTTTTCATCAACAGTGCTTTCTTCTGTCAAATTTTGTATTATTAAGTGCATGAGGTAAAATAGTCACGTGCTTTGAATTCTCTATATAGATATCAACACAAGAGTTAATGGCAGTTCAGAATCTTATTCCCACTGGGAAGAATTCTTTAAAATATTGTCTTTTTTTAAAAAAAAATCATAACTGCACTGTAGGTGAGGGCTGGTCTCAATAAACTTCTGCAGTTAAAAGGAACAGCAAAGAAAGCTTAGCCTAGGATAGTAGCCAACCCTGAAACTACTGTGAGAGGTAGAGAGCTTAATAACTCCAACCCTGTACTTCTTCAGTGATGTTAAAAAGATGCATTAAAGATCACCCACTTTCAAAAGCTAAGCTATTTCAGCTTAGCGACTAAATCTTATCTTTGTATTTCTGTACTAGTGTTGATAGTTATGTTAAATGAAGGAAAAAAAATCACTGTTTGTACAAAGATATATTCCACTGAAAGTGGGTAGAATAAAATCCTTATTGACTACACATAGACAGACAGAGAGAGAGAGAGAGAGAGAGAGAGAGAGAGAGGGAAGAAGGGAGGGAGGGAGGGGGGAAAGGAGAAAAGGGGAGAGGGAGAGAAGTGGGAGAGGGAGGGAGCGAGAAGGAAGGGGAGGGGAAGGGAGAGAGAGATTCAGCACTGGCTTCCTACTCACAGAGATCTGCCTGCCTCTGCATCCTAATGCTGGGATCAAAGACATGTACCATCATACTTGGCCTCTAGATATATTTTAATTGCTTATTTGCATAATAAAACCCAAAATACTACAAACAGCTTGTATCTAACTTAAAACTAATGGAATTAAAACAACACCTGATTAGGTTTCTCAGATTGGTCAATGGATTCTCCCATTCTAATCTGGATGCCTACAGGATGTTCTCTAGCTGTTTATCAGTCTTTCTGGTCTTTATTGAAAGCCTAAAGAGAAAAGATGAAAGTAAACTGATTTTAAAAATATAGTTTTTGTATGTTTTCATGTTGTGGACACACTAAAACAAATTTGAGACCAAAATGGGGCGGGGGTACATCTAAGGTAAAGTTAGCTCTTTTTTTCAATTCTAATACAAATTTTATCCAGGAATATTTTAGATTCACTGTCCTATGATTTAGTTATTAATGGCTGCACAAGCTGAAGAACTTACTAATCACATATGTTACTAGAGGCTGCTCAGTCTGACCTGAGCACCTAGGAATAAAACAATGTTCCACTTCTTACTTACTCTGCCTCTGTATCTGGGGTAGATGCTCAGAGAGCAGGGCTCTGGACTTAGCCAAGTTCTTAGTTCTGGCTATTGAAATGCCATGGAACATTTCCAGCAGAGTCTGTACATTTTAGCCACCTAATGAAACATTTTATTGTTGACTGAATTCTAGTCCCACATGTTCTTATTTAATGGGGGTTGACCAGCCAGCTGTCCAGGTGATTCTAAGCAGAGAGATAGCTCCTGACAGTGGTGAATCTCAAGGTTCAGCATTAACCAGTTACCGAGAAGGACAGAGTTGCTGGCTGCCACACACTCTTCTCACTCCATAAGTATGGGATGAAAACCAAGCATCTTTAGGTAATACATTGCTTTTGTCCAGAGACCTTGCAATGAGGACAGCTAGCAATGAGGAATATTACTAATATTGTCATCCACAGGCCAGAGTTTAAATCATGATTCTCTTTTACGAACTATATAGTCCTAGGAAAATACTCTCTCATCTTCAGTCTCTTTATAGCAATACTTAGATCTCAGGGTAATTCATAGTGTTACTAATCAGTTTAACACAGTCCCTGGCATAGACTGTAATTACAAATACTATTTCTATTTGTTGCCTGTGGCTAGACAGTCGAATTAATTACATGAAATCACCCACACAGAATACTGTAGGAAAAGGGAACAAAAACAACTGAAGCACAGAGTATCTATTAGAATTACATATAATTCACAATGACAAATACAAGAAACACTTTATGGGGACTTAAAAATACCTATCATCAATTTTCAAAACATTAAACATTATAATTTATGTGGTAGGTGCATCATATATAATTTTTAAGGTGGAATAATTGAGTCATTCTATAAGGAACATAAAATTTGAATAATCTGTATAGATTCTCAATATCTCATCTAGTTTTCATACAACTAAGAGTGAAATATTAAAGTATTTGCCTAAAACTTAAATGTTTTGGTCAAGTGTTGTTTCTTTCCTAAGGAGGCCCAAATGTTACCAGAATCCTTATCAACCAAAGTAAAACTTCTACCAATGATATTTTTGATTTACATCAACAATACAACACACAATAGTGTTTTATCCTCCTTTCGATTTGTTTTACTTTGTATGTCTGAAGGTTTTTTACAATAAATTTCCAAGCCCTGAGGTGAATACTAGAGGTAAGCAGGCCCATGGCAAAGCTGTTACCCATGCCACCAGATACATGGAGGGGACCAGACACTGGGCCTCCAGAGTGCTGCTGGTCAAGACAAGAGCTGGAATACATCTTGCTTTCTGTGGAACTTACAATGACTCCTGTTACTAAGGTCAGCTTCAAAAAGTACTAAATGGCTTAGTTATGTGAAGATTGTTTAAAGCAAATGTCTCCCCATACCAAGAGTTTACCCAGAGGCAAAGTCTCACTGGACTGTTGAAGACTTTCCTTTCCATTCTCCCCTGATGCCACTACAGGATGGCTTTCCTTTTCAAAATCCTTACAATACTTGCTGGTTATCTGCTTATCTTCTATGTTGCTTCATTGTGCTGTTTTGCATGGCAATATTTTTCTTACTGGTTGCGTTTATTACCCAACCTAATAAGACTCTAAACTTTTCCTCTATTCATGCATGCTCTCACTAGATGATTGGCACCTAATGATTCCCCCCTCTATGAAATCTCGAGTGCCTAGTCTCAGGAGCTATTTTCTTTTGCTGTCTGTAATATATACAACTTACACTTAGGTAACGAATTCCACTTTAAGGGTTTTCTTCCTAACTGGAACAACAATGTCCTTTTGGATGAAGTCTGAGCATTTCCCTTTTTTATAAAGGTGTCTTGACAAAACTAAAGTGCAATCAACATCTGCTAAGTGGCTGCTAGATTGTCAGGAAAACTCTTCATAATCTTATGTCAAAATAATAGTCTGGCCAGTTTATTGAAAAGATGGAAATTATTTTGTTAAAGTGAAAAAAAATTTGGCTTGGTTCAACTATCCTCAGTACTCTAACAGCAACTTAGATGCTACATGAACAGGACAGCTCCCACCTCATCAATATCCCTGCTATTCTCTGGCATCTATTCATCTACATTGTATACTCAGGCTTTCCTCAGAAATGCTCACCAAATTTCCTTGCACCCTCTACAAACAAACAAAACTTATTCCTTCCCCTTTTCTGAAAAATGGTTCATTATTAAAACCAAAACTAGTGTTTATAGCTTTGGGGGAAAATACATAAAAAGAAAACCCACACCAATTCAGGCCTTCTCATCTTACCTCATTCAGAAGCAGGCTGATTTTAGGGCCATCCTGCCAGGAAGGCAGCTCCTTCCCTTAGTCTTTTTGCCCCATACTAGAAACTGAAAACTGTTAAGCAGCTTTGAGGGTTCAAGCGCCACTTTGAGGCACAATCTTTTTTCAGTTGTCTTGATGGTTTATTTGACCCTCCTGCCTCCCATCCCCGTGCCATAACAGTACTGTAAAATAGCAACTAAGGTAGTTCAGAGACTGGTAGGACTCATCTTTACACCCCAAAGTCTTTTGAACAAATTGACTTGAATAGCTGCCTTACTACAATTTCCCACACCACTGTAGCTACTGAGTAACACTAGTTCTACAATTTTTAACAAATTGCTTCAGTCATTATTTTTCTAATGCCACTGACTGAGCATTCTCTTTTAAAGCTAACTTCCCCATCTCCATTAAACATGCTCTGCTAATACTTCTTGAAGTGTTTTAGTTAAGATCACCCCTTAATACATTAGTGTATGTTTTTAACTTGTGGACAAAGACTTACAGACAGGTGGAAAAAGTAAGTTCTCTTTACAATCCAGAACTCATTTTTCAATATGAGTCTTGATTATATAGGAAGGGATATGATCCCCTAGTCCCCAAAAACTGTCCATTAGAAGCCCAAGAACCAGTAACCTTCTTACCTCTTCAATTCTCCATAAGGCATCAATTTTATGGTACTGTGTGTGTGTGTGTTACTATATAGATGTATTTTCTTTTTTTAAGTAAAAAAAAAGAGAAAGAAAAAACTTCATTTGCCTATGTCCAATACAGGCATCACGGTATATAGTTACAAATTAAAGGCCACAAATACTTCCCAAGTAAAAGCATTTAAAAAAAAAAAAAGCAGCTCCTCCTTTCACATAGCACAGCTAGCCTTCAAAGCATGCCAGCTAAGAAAAAGGTGTCATCCATGGAGACAGAAGACTGAGCTTTTCCTCTTTGGATGATAGCTGAATTTTTATTGGCAGTTCTAGTAAAATATGTAACTTCTCATTTATTCTAAGCAAGGCTTTCCCCACTTCCCACAGCTTTTCTTCAAATCATCCCTGTACTCTTCAGTTAGAATTTGAAGTCTTGGAGATTTTGAATAGCTATTGGTGTTCGGCTGTCAGTTTAAATCATGTGTTGTCTATGTGGAGAAGAAAGAATATGGGAGGATGTCAGAGACGGTGAGTGAGAGGTATAGTTCATTGGACACACTGGAAGACAGTAAGCATTTCAAAGCTGCTTTCGGTATCTCACAAAGGCCCAAACTGCTACCATGGTGAGGGCAAACACTGGTAGCAGCACCATAGCTACAGGAACTCCACTTGGCTCTCCTTCACCTCGATGTACTATAGGTCCATTCTGCACTGGCAACTGAAAGGGAAGGAGAAATATTAACACTCTCACTACTGTGTATGCCACAACTAAAAGACCCAAGTTGACAATTACCTGAAGATATAGTCTATACCACCCACATACTATAAAACCCACACACTTCCTAACAAAAGGAACAAACTATTGTCTTAGCTGATGTATCACTCTCACAGATGTTCTGATGGGGAAGCATTTAATGTTTGTTTACTGGCTTAATGGGCCCTCACAGAGTAGAGTAGATAATTTCTGTTTCTATAATGTCTCTACCTTATTATATATGCTTCCTAACAGGAAAATGAAGGGGAAAGATGAAAATTAGGATCCTTCAGGAAGTCTGGATATTGCAGAGCAGAAAAAGGGAGAGGAGCCGGGTGGTGGTGGCGCACGCCTTTAATCCCAGCACTTGGGAGGCAGAGGCAGGCGGATTTCTGAGTTCGAGGCCAGCCTGGTCTACAGAGTGAGTTCCAGGAGAGCCAGGACTACTCAGAGAAACCCTGTCTTGAAAAAAAGAAAAAGAAAGAAAGAAAGAAAAAGGGAGAGGAAGGAAACCTTTCTAGAAACATTTACTTACAAAGACTGTCAGTCATTTTAATACAATAAGAGCAGATCCAGACTCTGTCAACACAGTTACAATGTCACATATAAAGATTCTAAGTTAGACTCTTGCTCCTAACATGGGATCTTGTCCTCTATGCCCACGTTTGCAATACTAGGTACAGATAAAGCTGAAATATATGTGGAATAGACATTAAAGACTTAAGAGATAAACTACATCCTAGCCATTCTCAATTTCTATCCCCCAAATATTTCCTTTTATATATGTATTTTCTTTCTTCATTCCAACCTTTTTACATGGTGGCCCCTCTTAAATCAATTTTTGATGGTTGTACTGGCTGGTTTTGTATGTCACTTGACACAGGCTGGAGTTATCACAGAGAAAGGAGCTTCAGTTGGGGAAGTGCCTCCATGAGATACAGCTGTAAGGCATTTTCTCAATTAGTGATCAAGGGGGGAGGGCCCTTTGTAGGTGGTACCATCCCTGGGCTGGTGGTCTTGGGTTCTATAAGAAAGCAAGCTGAGCAAGGCAGGAGAAGCAAGCCAGTAAGAAACATCCCTCCATGGCCTCTGCATCAGTTCCTGCTTCCTGACCCAGTTGAATTCCAGTCATGACTTCCTTTGGTGATGAACAGCAGTATGGAAGTGTAAGCTGAATAAACCCTTTGCTACCCAACTTGCTTCTTGGTCATTATGTTTGTGCAGGAATAGAAACCCTGACTCAAGGCAGTGGTTAACTTGAAATAACTACAATACCATCTTCATCCAGTTAAATTTAACCTCATTACATCCAGCCCATGAAATCCTAACCCCTTCTATCAGGAAGCAACTGCACAAAGCGTCTTCTATAACTGTTGTTCTACTACTTATCAAGTGATGACAAGTCCTGAAAGACATGGGTTTTCAGGGTTAGATGAAATTTTGGACCAATACTGCTTGTTTCATTCTAAGTTATTTGTGGCTGTTTCTAAAGTGAACATGTATCTTCAAAATGAACCCTTATACTATCTGAAATATATGCCCACATAAATTCTCCATGCTTTAGAACCAGAGAAGAATGAACCACTGCAAAAGCAGATGCTGACCAATACTGGACTGTCTTTTATCTACTTGCACTCTGTTTACAACTCTAGCTGCTTTCTTGGATATCACTTTATGTTTTTTGAAGGTTTTTTCTCTTTTTTATAGTTTGAGTTTTCTTTCAGAGTCTCACCACGTAGTTCAAACTGACTTCTGCTTTCTCCAGTTTTTGTTTTGTTTTGTTTTGTTTTTGTTTTACTAGCTCCTTTCAATCTTCTTCAGCCTTTGTATCCTCACTTGGCCTCTTACCAAGTAATTCTACTTTCTTTCCATTTTCACTTAATCAAACTTTAATCCACTGAAGGACCTGGGTTACACACTTCTTTTACCAAAAGGCAGAAATGCTGAAGGACTCCTGCCTATGTTATATAAAAACAATCATAAGATAAAGTAAAACAGACTTTGAAGATTACAAGCCCATTGACAAGAACAGTGTAAAAGCCTACTGTCCCACATCCAGGTGAAGTGATACCTACCCTGTGCTGTACTCTCAGGGACACGGCATAGCCTGCATTACGAAAGAGGTCTACAGCATCTTGGTGCAGCAGGTTTTTCAGGTCTTGGCCATTTACCTGTCAATAGCAAGATAGAGAAGTTAGAAAGGCAAGAGACTAAGTCTCTTGAGTGAACAATTTAGTTTCATGCAGTGAACTAATCCCTTAAAAAAAAAAA
>JADRCC010348314.1:0-15972 GCA_019843855.1 Hylomyscus alleni | reverse complement strand
TGTGTGTGTGTGTGTGTGTGTGTGTGTGTATACATATACATATATATACATACATACATATATATACATACATATATATGTATGTATATGTATGTATATCTATGTACACATGTATACATACATGTATATGTATACATGTATACATGTACATACATATATGTATGTATATGTATGTATATGTATGTGTGTATATATACATATATATATATAAAGAGATGACTAAAAACAAGAGTGAAGTCAGATGAAAAGACAAAAAGCAAACACATGTTATCACAGATATTGATACTATATTTAGTTTGCGTAGGGTTTCATTTGTTTTCCCCTTTTAACCCCACAGAAAATTTCCTTAAGCTTCTACCAATAAAACTAATCTTCAAAGCAACTCTATACAAGGGAAATAAAAGAGACTCTATTGATTAAAATGCATTCCACACAGATCCCTAAAAACCCTACCCTCTGCAAAATGCTAGGGATTTACACACAGTCTCTGCTCCTTCCAGTCTGTGGGAGACTCCTTCAGACTTGGCCTCTTTTGCTCCAGTGCTCTTTTGACTCAGGCTGAACTCCTGCCTGGGGTGGTCCCTCAGAGCCCATTCCCATCCTCTCAGTTGAAGAAAGGAGCGGAGGATTCAGTTAGCAATTGCTCATGCCTCTATGAAACCTCCTGCAAATATAGAGTATAGAGTATAGAGAACTTCCTCGTACATGGCTACACCTGGAGAGTACCCCACAACTGCCTGGAGACCAGAGTGTCACTCAGGACCCCTGTTTGCCATATTTCTTCATGTGTGTCCTCCTCCTGTATCCTCCCACTTTTCTTTATGATGTAACAAATAGTTGATGAACACAGCTGCTTCCTTCAGTTCAGTGTACTCTCGTAAATACTGAGCCTGAGAAGGCGGGTGTGAGAAGCTCTGATTTATAGCTTATTGATCAGAAGTAAGGGATTATCCAGATTTATACATAGCCTTTAAAGTGGGGTCCTCTTCTAGATAAGTCACCAACAGCCCCACAGGTCTCAGGAAGGAGATATTCTTTCCTTAATGTGCTGAGATGCTCAGGGGGATTTTAGCTATGTGATGGGATTGGATTGTGTTGTAAAAGCTACACTAACTGTGCTTTGAGGATCCATTATAGGGGCAAGAGTACAAGCAGGAATAAAGCACAAGGAATGTAAAGCAAAACTACTTTATCTCACCTCATTCAATATCTGGGATAGTAAACATGGAGGCTTTTTCCTGTACTAACCAACATTCTGATTTGTCTATTTGAGTGTGTGTGTGTGTGTGTGTGTGTGTGTGTGTGTGTGTGTGTGTGTGTGGTGCATGAGCTTATGCATGTCTTTTTACATATGTATGGATGTATGTGCAGCTTTATGTGCATAGGTGTACACATTCATGTGGAGGCCATTGGTTGCTATATGATGGTGTCTTCCTCAATTGTTGTCCATTCTTTGCTGAGACAAGGTTTCTCAATGAACCCAAAGCTCTCCACTTAGGCTACCTTAGCTATCCAGTTTGCCTTGAGGAGCCTGTGTTTCTGTCTTCTATGCACTAGTATTATAGGTGTCCTGCAAAGCCCATCCAGCTAATAAACTGCTGGGAATCTGAATTCTGATTTCCATGACTACATGGCGAATGCTGTATCCACTGAGTCATCCCTCCAGCTCCATTGTCCAATTTTCTTATAACACTTGGTTATTATAACATTAAATTCAGTTCTTACATATCTATAAAAGTTAACAGTAGGTCCTAGAAATCAACAAATGGCTGCCACTTCAGAAAACAACCACATGCCTGGACCTCTTGTAAGCTTGATTAACTGGCTGTAATACAATAGGTATTCCATAAGTCAATCATTAGGTTCAGTGATTAAGATTAAGGCACAGAGCTCAAAGAAACACCTCCTTTAGTTTCATGTTCTGCTATATAAGGCATAGGATAAAGAACACAGATGAGCATAGACATAAAGAAGCACAGGACAAAGGCTGTGAGCATATGTACCCTGTGAGGTGCCGTTGAAGGTATAAATTTGGAAACAGGCTTCAATTAGACAGCTTGATCTAGAGTTTTTCTGGGAGGGGTTTTATTTATTTATTGGTTGATTGATTGATTGATTGATTGATTTATACATCATGTTTTAAAATAAAGTTTTATTGTAACACAACCATGCTTTACCATTTAACATATGCCCAGACTTTTTAGGATACAATGGTAGAGTTGAATAGATTCCCGGTTGTCCTATTAATGTTACATTTTAGTTGTGTGTGTGTGTGTGTGTGTGTGTGTGTGTGTGTTGCATGTGCCATGATACATGTATGGAAGTCAAGCAATTTGCAGGAGTCAGTTCTTGCCTGCCGTCATTTGGGGCTCAGAGTGAAACTCAGATCATTAGGCTTGGTGACAAGTATCTCAGCTTCTGAGCCATATCTCGTGTCTCCAACCAGTCTTCTATGTAAAAATCAGCTTCACAGCTATACTGTTTTTTTTTTCCTGTCAAGATCTCAGACCGACCACACACTTTTGCCTCACGAACTTATCTGTATCCTTCAAACATTATTTCAGTGACTGGACCATTCTTCTCCCCACTGAATTACGAATGTTCTCCTTAACTGTCATGCCATAGCTACAATGTCATTTTTCAGTTACTTTCCTGGTCCCCTCTCTGGTGACTTCTCTCTCCCATCTGATGACTCTCTCTTTCCTACTATCTCTCCCATCACTGTGTGCTTTGTGGTTGTTGCTGTTGCTGATGGTTCTTTGACTATCATATCAGTGCCTGAGGGGTAACCTGTGTGTGGGTGCATCCTCTCTAGTACACTGCGTGTGGGACCCTCTCTGTAACAGTCACTGCTCCAGATCGAACTCCGGAGCTTTGCAGGGCACATAGTGGCCACTCAATAAAGAATCTGACACAAATTGATCTACTTGGGTCTTGAGGGAAGATTAGAACCACAGTGGCTCTCAGCCAGCCCTTAGCAAATCTCAGTGTGCAGAGGAGAAATGTTCTGAAGCATTGGGTATGCATCCAGGCTGAATTCACACTTACTTCCATGCCATGTCCAGGCACTCAACCTATCCTTTAGGCTGCTATGAACTGAGGGCCCACTTAGAACCTGCTTTACAACACCTTTCACCAATAGCTGTTTCTTGACCAATCTTGGAAGATCACAAAATGAACTGGAAAAAAATTATCTATTGAGGATTTATCAGTCAGTTTTCACAAAGAATCTTAAAAATGACATAGAATTACATAGATTTACAAAGCAGGGGGCTAGAGAGATGGCTCGGTGGTTAAGAACACTGATTGCTCTTCCAGAGGTCCTGAGTTCAACTCCCAGCAATCACCTGGTGGCTCACAACCATCTGTAATGGGATCCAATGTCGTCTTCTGGTGTGTCTGAAGACAATAACAGTGTACCCACATGCATGAAATAAATAAATCTTTTAGAAAAGAGAGAATTTGCTAAACAAATTGGAACTATCCCACTATTGAAATGTTAGTTTCTGAAGTCTATAGTAGATTCTTCTTAGCCAAGCCTTAGCAATGGTGTCTTTCCCCCAACATGTTTTCTCCCACAAGTCCTTGTAGCACCCTTAGCATCCAAGAAAGTCTGCACTCTTGTTTAATCAGCAACCACTATTTATCTCAATTCCATATTTGGTCCTGATTTCTAAGTTCGATGATAAACTTCCCAAAGATAAGAATCATATGTTATTAATCACTGTACCCTCAATGATTAACAGTAGCAAGAATGTGAAAACAGGGCTGAAGAGATGACTCAGCAGGGAGTACTTACAGCACTGTAATCAAAACTCAAGGTCACAGGATGATGGAACACTCTTATAACACCACTTCCAGGATATCCAGTGCCCCTTCGGGCCTCCATGGCATCTGTACTGACATGTACTTCACAAAGACATATACATATATACACAATTAAAATAGAATATGTTATTTACAGTACAAATATGAAGAATGTTTAATGAACATGTCTTGAGCTTCTTCTATTATACATCTTCTTCATTCTACTCTTGTGACTCTTTCTCTATTTTCTACAAGTTTTCATTCATAGGTCACTTTTCAGTGAATGCACCCTGGCCACGTCAAGGAAAATCTTAAGAGTCTCCCATTGGGATCTGACAGTCCTTACTCTCTTAGGGTTTCTGTTGCTCTGAATGAACACCACAGCTAAGAGAAATGTCAGGAAAAGGTTTATGCAAGCTTACAGTTCTCAGGTCACAGTCCATCACAACACAGAGTCAAGGCAGGAACCCAAGACAGGAACCTGGAGACAAGGAACTGGAGCAAGAAGCCATGGAGGGGTCTGGTTTATTGGCTTGCTCTCTTGAGTTGTTCTGCCTGCTTTATTATGCCACCCAGGCCTTCCACACCAGGGGCGGTACCATGTGCAGTAATCTGAACACTTTCAAATCAATCATTAATTTGATAGGGGTACTTTTTTCAATTGAGGTTCCCTCTTCTTACATGACTCTAGCTTGTGTCAAGATGACAAAGAATTATCCTACTTGTTTTTACCTACAGAATTTATTACAATCTGATGTCTTCAAGAATAGTATTATTATATTTTATTAGCATATATAAAATACATAATAGTGAGCTTTATTTTGACGTTTCCATAAATGTGTATGGTATATTTGGATACCATCCCCCACCTTTACTCTCTCTTTATCTCGTCCCATGTCTGCTGATTCCCTTCCTCTCCCAAACAGTACTCCTTCTACTCTCATTACTTTATCTCTTTAAGATTTATTTATCCTAATTATATGTATATGTGTGTTTTGCCTGCATGAATGTCTGTGTACCACATGTATACCGTCCCCAGGAAAGCCAGAAGAAGAGGGCATCCAATCCCCTGGAGCTGCAATGGCAGACACTTGGTAGCTGCCATGTGGGTGCTAGGAATTTAATACAGATGTTCCGGAAGAAAAAAAAAAGTCCATGTTCATATTTGCTAAGACATCTCTATGGCTTCTTGTGACTCTATTTTTTACTGACCCAATGAGTTTCCTTAGGGTTGTTTGCATGAGTGTGGGTGAGGGGTTAACTAGAGTAACATGGACAACTTACCTGTGGCTACCCAACTAACAAACCTATTTCTCCTTCCCACTAGCTATCCTTACTCTCACACTCTTCTATATGTTTTCTATCCTCTTATTCTGTTAGACAGTAAGCGTCTGATAGGCAAAGAGAAACACTGTTCTCTTCACTTTTTATGAACTGCACTCATCAACTCAGCCCCTGGCATCTAGAATGATGCCTATCAAAGGATCAAAATGAATTTGTTTCATTAGAACAAAGGACGCAAAGATGCGTGAGTGTGCATGTAAATGAATCGGGCTCAAAGGAGCCAGCTACCTCCTAAGGCTCATCTGAGTGAAGCCAGGAAAGCAGCAGACCAGCTGGGACCGAAGCAATTGCGGAGTATTCACTCCTCCATCCTGGGGGGAAAAAAAGGAGAGTTCAGGCCAGGCATGTTTAAGAGCAGCTCTGAACAAATAAAAGTTAACAGCCCGTGTGGGAGAGGAGTTTGCCTTGCTTAATGACTTGGCAGCGGAGTAGTGTGGGAATGTTTGAAGAGATGGAGACCTTATCTTTTGTCAACTCCCCGCTACCAGGGCTCAGAGCAGCCACCAAGAATATGTCTGCCTAGCAGCAAACATAGTCTTAGTCGGCCACCAGGAGGCAGAGGGAAGCATCAAGACAGAAGGGAGAAAGAAATCGTCCTCAATAGAATGTTATGATGGATGAAATCTACTCAGAAAGAAAGGAAGTTAGAGCCTAGGGGATGGCTCAGTTTGTAACGAGACTGCCTTACAAGTATGGAGACCTGAGTTCAGTCCCTAGCACACATACACGCAAAGCCGGTAATCCCAGCAGAGACAGGAGGAAGGATGGTTGGGCTCTCCAGGTTCCCCGGGCTGGGCTCTCTGGCTGTTTACTCTTGATGAACTGGTAAGCTCTAGGCTCAAAGAGAGTAATAGAGCACGACACTAAGACACCAGACACCAACCCCTCGCCTCCACATGCATAGGCATGTTCATTTACACGAATGCACATGTACATATACACATGTTCACATGTGAGCATGCACATGTAGGAAATCAAATGAACTATGTTTTTCTATGATATTTTTCCTTCTGCTCCTCCTCCTTCTTCTCTCCTTCTCTCAGGAGCTGAGAGTCACTGAAAATATGGACCCTGTGACCCTTTCCTGGGATTGAGAAATTAGCCACTGGGCAGTTGGCTTCTGGTGGATGAGAACTCATCCTGCACTGAGCTTGGTGAGGAAAGAAGACATTCTAGTTCTAAGAAACTGCGAAAACAAGGAGCAAAGAGAAGACACGTTGAGCTTGCATGCATTCTGTCTATAAAAGGAAATGCCTCATAATGTTGAGAAAATGAAAACTTTATTTTCTAACAAATGAATTTTAACCATTAGCACTACTATTCCCATGTACAGTCTCCTTGGTTGGAAATGGAAACAAGCCTTTTGCTGAACTAGCCTGGTCTCTTCAGAGAAATCACACTCTGAATGGTTTTCTATTAACTTGGAAAAGCCACAATTCTCTAGAGCAAAACCACCACTTACTTACATGAGACCAGGAATTTATTTTTCCATTTTTTTCACACATGTTTTGGAGAATAAACCGTTGAGCCAGGAGACTCCTAAGAGTCTCTCATCTTGGGAAGGGAGGGACAAGCGTAGTCTTGATTCGAGTCATAGCATTAGAATACCCAGATAGGGAGCAGATTGTCAATCATAATAAGTCAAAAGAAATAAAGTTCTTAGCCATACATCAGAACTTGCACATCCTGGGATATTTTTTAAACACGGTTTTTTTTTCTTGTTTTCAACCCATATTCAGTATTACTTTATAGGTGAGAAAATTGGTTTTCTCTAGCTAAGTAGACAGCCCAGGGTGACACAAGTAGTAAAAGTTGCAGTCAGTTGTATTTGTAAAGGCTTTGATTTCTCTGATTAGAGGTAGGGGAGACAGAGCCTATGCTGCTCAGTGGTATAGCTAGGGAGATTTCAAGGCTAAGCACTGCATAAGACATGCCTGTATAAATGCAGGTCTCTTTCTTTACCAAGTCCACTGCCCTCCCACACTCAGCCCTCTAAGAAGGTAAAAGCAACCTTCTATGGGCTGGAACATGTAAGATCATTCCCTACCAGAAAAGCTGCATTGATATAAATAAAACATCCACAAGCAAGGGCTGGAGAGATGGCTCATGTATGGGCCTGTCCTGCTCCTGAAGAGAACCTGAATTTGATTCATAGTACCCACTTCTGCTCACAGCTGCCTGCAACTCAAACTCCAGGGAATCTGACTCCCTCCACTGGCCTCACTGGGTATCTGCACTTACATGTACAAAATCACACAGGATATAAGTAATTTAAAATAAAATTTTAGTTACTTTTTGAGGGGGGTAGCCCTAAAGATAAATTTCCTTTGTGAGGCAACAACTGGTTTCTTTTGAAAGCTTCCAGCAAAGACCCCTTCTCTCTAACATTTTGCCTCTCTTAAAAACAATATAGGAATACTTCAGTACAGTGTTTACTTTCAGGTGTCGTTAGAGAGATAAGTACAATGACAAAGAGCTACATATTACCAGTGTGGTACTACCTGAACACTCTATTGCTAAGAAAAATCAGAATTGAATTCATTATTATTTCAAATGAATGAAAACATAATTGAATTCATTTTAATATTTTTATTTAAGTGTGTGTCCATGCAATTATGTGTGCCTGTATGTGGTGTGTGTGTTTGTGTGTGTGTGAGGATGTGTACAGGTGACCCTAGAAGCCAGAACGCGTTTTCAGGTGTTGAAGTTGCAGATGGTATTGTCACACGTGGTACTAGGAACCAAAGTTGGAACCTTCAGAAGAGCAGCAATTCGTTTTAACCACTGGACTCTCTCCAGGCTCACACCAGGTATTTTAAAACCACGTCTAATAAGACTTATTAAGCGACTATCATAGTGTTCTCAGTGTGGAATAGTTAATGTTATCAAGTTTGTTCAAAGTTTTCCAGGCTATCAGAATATATTTAGCTTGGTAATTCTTGAAAATAAGTACCGAGCTTCCAATTGCTTCCTTTCTGTTAAACTCTGAGTAGATGACAACCATCTGTCTCAGATTTTTTTCTGAGACAGTTCTAATTACATCTATTCTATGCCATTGGCCTCCCAAACCATCACATTGTCCCAGATATGTCAATATCACAGTGTCAAAACTACTCTTATTAGATACTTCACACTAGCAAACAACATGAAAGTCCTCTTGTCAGATTGCTTTGGATTCTTTTATTTGTAAAATCTCTGTATCAGCCTTATAAAAATATGAATAGGTGGATTTTCTTTTATATTATTTTATTTGTGTGTGTGTGTGTGTGTGTGTGTGTGTGTGTGTGTGTGTGTAGGAACATGCATATGTGTGCATGAGTCTATGGAGATCAGTAAAGGATGTTGGATCCGTTGAGTAGGTTCTGGGAAACAAACTCAGTTCTTCTTCAAGAATAACAAGCATTTACATTCACATCTCCAACCCTTGTGGATGTGATTTTACAAATATTTTTTACCTGTGTTCCATCTATCACTAGTATTGGGCTTTAGAACTACAAAGATTAGAATATCTAATGCATTGATAGGTGGTGAACTGAAACCATTTGGAATTACTACCTGCAAAATGTGGTCAATATCATCATAACATTATGAATATATACAGTTACTATTCTCAGTGATTTATCACTGTGGTGATTCCATTGTGTTTTATAAGACTGCATCTAGCACTGAAATGCGTTAATCTTGTCTCATTCAACAAATCACACAGTAATGACTTAGTCTGTCTTCTCTGTGCCAGGTGTAAGGAATAAAAGCATAATGCCCTATTTTTAAGATGAATGTGTCATAGGTCCACTTAATTAACCTTTCAAGTTGCAAATAAGCAGGATGCCCTGGGCCCCTGCCTTAGTAGCCTGGGCCTACTTGTTGGGGCCTCCTACCTACCTCCACCCAAACCAGAAACTGAGCTCAGAGTTGAACAGCTTGCAGACATGAAATCTCAGGTATTTTTTTCAGGTCCCTAAGTAAACCAGATTTTGGAGGAGGAATAAACTAGCAAGAGAGCCTTTGTTGAGCAATGTCAGCAAAAGTGTGAGGAAAAGGAAGAAGATATCTTACAAAAATTAAGCAAAATGTAGACAATGTCAAGGAAAATTGTACACAGCCAATGAGATATAGGGGAGGGGCATGCATGCCAGGGAAGAAAATGATTGCTGTAACTGCCCTGGGTTTGTCTGACCACCAGGCAACTGATCTTGAAAGACCACCTTTAAAAGTTTCCTATCTTCTGTACTCCATGACTCCAAGTCCTGCCGTGTGCTTTGGAAAGTGCCATTTTCCCCAGCCCTGGCATTTTATGGTGGTAACCTTTTCTAGGAAGGCAGAACTAATATCTAACCACCCCAGGAAACACCAAGGACAAACCAAAGGTTGAGGTTGCCACAGTCCAACGTTTGTGGAGCTTTCCTTTGGAACGCGGGTGAACTCAAAGCGGCAGTATCCCACACATTCCATTCAAACGCCACGCTCGTGGAAGCTGCATCAGTGAGTCCCATTGCAGATTTAACTTCTGCTTCTCACATACTCGCGCCCCTTTCCTAAGATCACCTGCAGCTTGAGAAGGGACCATTTCAGGTGTGGGTCTCTGGACACCCTGTCCACATTCTGTGGAGTATCAGTAGCTCTTTATCACTAACACAGACCTGGTTACCTCTGTATTGGTTTACTTTGGTTGTCATGGTGATCAGGGGCAAATTTTTACATAACACTGTGTTATGTCAGAGGACCAAGAACCATCTATAAGTGAGTATTTAGTAAGTAACAGAGCCTGTGTATATGTGTTTCGAAATTAGAACTAGTCAGAGATGAGACTGATTCCAAACCCCAAAAGTCATGAGAATTCAAGCAGAGAGAAAAGAGGCAATCCGGGGTGGATGTCGGGATGATCCTGATCAAAGAAGTTCTTGGCTTCTGTAAGAAATGGAAGAAAACAGTGGGTCTAAGCACAGAGTCCACCAGGGAGGGACTTTGTGAAGGAAGGGCTGGGGCACACGGAGCTGTGGGTCCGTAGAACAGTTTGAGTTTCATTTAAGGGATTCTAAAAGGAGCGGTATGTATCAGAGCTGTGAGATAATGTGAACTTGCATGTACTCTTATTCAGCATTGGTTAAACTCATCATGGAATACAAAATATTACAGACTTGAGAGTATACAGGCTGTACTGGCTGGTTTTGTGTGTCAACTTGACCACCAAGGACTGCAGCAGCAGTGGAGTACAGGCATCTGGAGCCTAGAAGACAAGATGTGTGCTACAAAGGGCAGAGCCAGAGAAGTGACCAAAGCCCTTAGAGGAGCCCAGAAGATCATGAGTTGGATCCCAGACATTGATTTTTGCTTTTGTGACTGTGCCCTGATATTTTTCCCTCTTGAAGGAAGAAAGTATTTTAGTGGAGCCCACAGTTAAGAGACCTTGAATTTTTAAAGATATTGGACATTTTAAATTGATTGAACTTTTAATATGTAAAGACTGTGGGACTTTAGATCTTGGAGATGAATAAGATAGTAGGGGTTGAGGCTTAATAGTGATGTGTTTGTGTGTCAAGTTGACAAGGGGTCAATTTTACTGGCTGGTTTTGTGTGGTTTTGGCACCCCTTGTGGATAGTGCCATCCCTGGACTAGAAGTCTTAGGTTATATAAGAGAGCAGGCTGAGCAAGCCAGGGGAAGCAAGCCATCAAGGAACATCTCTCCATTGCCTCTACATCAGCTCCTTCTACCTGACCTGCTTGAGTTCCAGTCCTGACTTCCTCTGGTGATCAACAGCAATGTGGAAGTAAGCTGAATAAACCCTTTCCTCCCCAACTTGCTTCTTGGTCATGATGTTTGTGCAGGAATGGAAATCCTGACTAAGACACAGGCTAAGCCTGTTGATTTACTATTAATTGAAAAGCCTTTAATGTTCTCATTTTTACATGACCTAATATCATTATAAAATGTATATACAATTGAACACAAAACCAAACCTTGTGCTGCACTGGAATATATATACGCACTATAATTAACAGTAATTTCAATAAATATAATGATTCATATTAATGATAGTTTATTATCTCATATATGTACACACATGAGTACACAATTGTTAGGTATTCACTTTTATGTGATTCGCTGAAATGTTGCAAACATGTTCATATACTACATAATTGTAATGACTTATATGTGATATAATACATATGTGTATATATAAATACATGTGTATATATATATGTATGTATACACACACACACATATATGTGTGTGTGTGTATATATGTATATATACATCAAGGAATATGTATACATATTATACATTATATATTATATATACATATTATATTATATATACATATATATGTATTATATTATATATACATATATATGTGTGTATATATATATTAGCAATATCGATAGACAAACAGAAGCAGTAGTACTGTTAGGGCTCCAAGTAAAGTTTGATCCTCAGCACCAGAGAGAAGCAGCCTGATGGGAGCTCTAAAGAGAGGCCTTAGAGTCCATGTGACAGAAATGAAGATCTTCTCTTTTAGCTTTCAGGGGATAGGAATGGGTCCATAGTACATGTCTGTAGGCAGGTTCTCTGCTCCTCTGACAGGAGGAAGGGAAGTGACCCCACTACCACTTTTAATGTAAATTTACTTCCCAAATGAGAGACCCCTCTACCAGGAAGTCTATCTGCTAGGGACTCAAAGACAATCTTAGTAGGATGCACCGATCTGTATCTGTGAGAAAAGGGTGAATTCTAAAATTACCTGCTTACACATAGATTATATACAGGGATGCACATATATGTGTGTATAACATACATGTGCATATCTATGTGTTTATAACTATGGCTTATATTCTTAAAACTCATTCTGGCTGCAGTATTGGATTAAATAAAGTTGAGAGGAACACAGAAAGTTTAGAATGGCCATCTCTGTTTCTAAGAGCCCACTCTCTCCTGCATTGAACAACAGGAAATGTTACCTTAACTCCTGTGCATTTTCCTGAGCATGTATGGGTAATCAGTCAAGGGGCAATGACACCCAGAGAGTGAGACCTTATGCTCTTGAGAAAGAGAGTTAGGTGTAGATTTTCTGAGCTCTCTTCAGCCCAGCCAGCCTGTGACTGCATGTTCTGAAGGTACCTCTACCAGAAATCGGAGGCTCTCGTCTGGGTCCTCATCTTCTATGAAGAGAGGGGCTGCCTCCCCACACACTCCATCTGACACCTCCTCACCCATGCTAGAGTGCAGAATGAGCAAGAATGAAATGTGTTGCATTCGTTGTCCTGAGTTGTCAGCCAGATTGTATTTCCTCAAGCGAGCCTAACTAAGTTCTCCTGAGAAAACATGGGGACATCACTCAAAGTTGTTACAGTAAAAAGTAAATGGAGAGATCTATAACTGCTTGTCACTGTGCCTAGCATGTGTTAGATGGTAAGTAAACACAAGCTAGAAACTGCCAACACACGCCTTTTTATTTGTTCGTTAGTTGTTTTCGGCATAAAGGTAGACAACCACGCCTACCTAGGCCTGGTTCTCATTCTCTGGTGGATGAGAGGTTTGTACCACAGCTCTAAACCTCTGATAATATCTGACCACCGGATGGACTAGGAAATCTGGGAGCTATGGTAACTGGGAGGACTAGCTATCTTTCTCCTTTCCTCTACCTTCGATTAATTTCCTCAAGAAGGGATAACAAATACATTGATGCCAGATCTGTAGATTAGACGATCCAAAGACCAAAAAGATCACCATACTCCATGTGACTCCCTTAACAAAAGATACAAAGGAAACAAGAAAATAATCTTGGATGATCACTCAGAAAATCCCTATTTTTCTCTCTAGAGATTTATAGTCATACTTGGTAAACCAGGGAAAAATCTAAATAGAGACTACATATTGCTCTACAGTGATGAACACATTACTGGAGTCAAGAACTGGAGCTCAGAACCCAGCATCCACATCTGGCAGTTCACAAATGCCTGTACCTCCAGCTCCAAGGGATCTTACACAACACCTGCTTCTGAAATCCATGGGCACATGTAAACACATGGATGTGTTTATACACACAACTTTACTCTTTAAAAAATTAAAAATATTAATTATTCCAGCTCAAACAGTCACAACTATCAACACATTAATGCTGAGAAACTTGCTAGGTTTTATTCTGTATGTCTCTGAAATGTTATCAGAACTGTAAGTTCTCCTGAGCCCTTGCTCCAGGCTTCCCAATAAGAGAACTTTGGGATGTCTCCACGGCTGGTATGTTTGGTACAGGCGCTCCATATCATCTGTTTACATGACAGTGCTTCTCAGTAAAAACCCAGGCTGTGGCTACAAAAGTGCCACTAACAAGCTCTGTGATTCTGGAAAAAAAGCACCCTCCGTCCTCCAGAGCTGAGCACCAGCATGTGCGAAATGCTGATGATAATAGTCGTGCTGTCTGCAGCCTGGGGTTGTCACGATGATCAAATGAGACGGAATAGAAGCAACAGTGCTTTGAAGAGCATCCTCAGCCCACAGATGCACGGGGGGTGGGGGGAGACTTGATGTATGGTGGTTATTATGGGCTGTTGTGATCCCCCTGCTTAGGTAGATTTGTCTCAGAGGATTTTCTTCACGCACCACAGGGGCTGAGAAGAAGGGGCCTTGCCTTTCCTTTCCACTTGATGCATGGTACAGCTCTGAAGGGAGTTTGCCGACTCAAACCCATAAACAACCTATTTCCTCAGAGCTGATTTTCCTTACATAGAAATGAACAACTCCCCCCCCCCCCACTTTCTTTCTGAATACACATGAATTCCTGTCCCCCTGAGAGTTCCGACTGCTTTATCTCTATAATCGGTTTACCATCCTAGGTGCTTGCTAGTCTCTCAATAAACTCATAAAGTAAAGACGTAGTCCTCAGATTTAAGAATCTAACCATCTATTTTTTTTTTAAACAAGTGACATCCCCAGGGATACCCTCTGAAATTTTTAAGAAATCAAAGGAATTGTGGACAGAATATATAACCATCCGTACACCTAAGACCCTGTGAGGTTAGGAAGAAGAAGGTTAAAGTTGTCCAGGAAAGCCCTTCTGTTTCTAAAAGCCTAATCCACTTGGTAAAAATGCCCCTCCATAGTGAGATTTGATCTTTGTGGTTATAAGACTTTTCCATCATACAGAGTCCTGTCTAGTAATGCAAATAAGAGTATTTGATTAACTGATGTACTTTTGTGAACTTATTCAGAGCAAATTTGAAGTAGAAGACAGAAGAAAAAGAAAGCAGAGAAGATAAGCCATAAGAAACTTCAGGCAAAACACCATATTTTACTTACAGAGATCCAAGTAAATGATTATAAATACTACAAAACAGAGACACAGTAAGCTAGAAAATGAATTGTGAATGTGACAATATTATATCAATGTTAAATTCAGTAAGTGGATTTTAAGTCCAAAGGACAAATCCTTTTTAAAGTAAGTTAAAAAAAAAAAAAGAAAATATTTATATGTCTGAGTTTTGAGATTCAATACTATTAAAGTGGGAGTGTGGTATCAACGTGAAATGGACTCCATAAGTTCATATCTTGCATTTGATCTCTAGATGGTAGCACTGTTTCACAAGACTGTAGGATGGGTTAGGTGGGGCTTGCTGGAGGTAGTGAGTTCCTGAGGGCAGCCCAGGAGTTCTATAGCCTGATCCAACTTTTCGTTCTCTTCATTTCCTGTGTGCAGATACAATGTGACCAGCCAGCTTCCTGTTTCCAATGCTACACTTAGCACACCAGGCAGGACTATGTCCTTCTGAACTGTAAGCCCAAGTCAGCCATGTCCCACATAAGTTGATTTTGCTTGGATAGTTTGTTATTGCCACATTAGAAAAGAAAACTTTGCAGAACGCCAGGGATTCTAAAAACAGGACAGGTCTAAGAGTGGGTAGAAGTTGCAGCTATTTATTTCAATGCAAATTACTGCAACTAGAAAGGGAAATGACCTTGAACTCAGCTTTGGCTAAGGAATGATTCTAAACATGTTTATAAGGATGTCTCTAGCCTGACAGTGGTGGTGTATGCCTTTAATCTCAGCACTTGAGAGGCAGAGGCAGGCAGATTTCTGAGTTTTGAGGCCAGCCTGGTCTACAGAGTGAGTTTTAGGACAGCCAGGGCTACACAGAGAAACCTTGTCTCGGGGGAAAAAAACAAATAAGGATGTCTCCAACATAGGTTGTTAGGGAACATGGTGTTCCAGTCACAAGATGCAGACATGTAAGGGCATAGTACTGTGAACCTGTTCACCATTATCCATGGACATACACAAACATGTGTGGTATTGCTCAAGTGCTACAGGACAGGAAGGCCATGTTGAAAAGATCAAACAATTCTGTGCCATAAGGTCATCCTAGAAATCTCTCAATGATCCATTAGGCTTGGATTTTATGAAAGCAAGAAGATGTCTGAAAGTTAAAAAGAGAAAGTAACATTGTCAGATTTATTTCAGGGGGAAAAAAAGCTGCATAGCTGGAAAGGCAGAAAGATTTGTATGGTGTGCAGCAAAGAAAACACAGAGAGGAAAATCATTCCAACTTGGTGAATAATTGGAATGTGGGTGATAAGAGATGTCTGGTTAAGGATAACTCTCAGGTTGAAATTCTCTATTCAGATTGGAAAATGAGGGCTGGGCATATGGTTCCAAGGCAGAGTGATCACCTTGCACATCTAAGGCTGTCGGTTCAACTCTCAGTGCCAGAAAAAGCAAAAACAGTTTGAAAAATGAAGGAGTTACTGTTTTGTGGCACAGCAGGACTGATTCATTTTTAGAAAACATTTGATCTAATTTGATCTACCATGATCTTTTTTTTTTTTT
>JADRCC010347565.1:0-11676 GCA_019843855.1 Hylomyscus alleni | reverse complement strand
TTTTTCAAATGCCCTTTAAATTACCATCAACATTTTTATGAATGCATAATTTATCATCATTTCTCATGCCCACCAAACAATACATGCGTTCATAAATTTTTCTAAAATGTAAAATATGTTTATTTTATAAAGTTATAAGAAGACAGGAAAATACAAAGAAGATATAGATCATCTCCAAATCTTACCTACTTTAAATAAAATGTTATTCTTTGGAGAGTGTCAGACCCTTCATACACAGGGTTAGGAGGAAGGTGCATGGGCACAAATAATGGTGACGCCTTGAGACACTGGAGACATTGGGCTTAATAAACAGGAAGCTAAGAGACTTTGGAACAAGGTTCATTATTAAACCATTTCTCCATGTTTCTCTCCCTCCCTCTCTCTCTTTCTCTCTCTCTCTCTCTTTTTACTTCTTACACTGAAGATTGAACCAAGGGCCTAATGCATACTAAGCAAGCACTTAGCTAGGATGCATTATCCCTGGCCTGTGAGGCCATGAGTTTGCAAAATGGTGTCTTGAAGAAGAGACCTAGTTAAAGCAGTTCTGAGAAGGGTGGAGCCACTGTGATATTATCATGATGTACATTTTAATGTCTGAAATTAAACATACTAATAAGACATGGCTCACATGAGAATGTGGAACATCTGGTACTCTATGGACTTACTTCTTGTCTGATGAGCCAGTGTTTTGCTCACCTTGACTGAAAATAGAGGTTATATGTACACACAAGGTCTGTGCAGGATGTTTAAATGTCAAGGCAGGGAGGGTGGAACATACCTATAAGCCCAGCGTGTGAGAGACTTAGACAGAGGATTGTGGGTTTAAGGCCAGCCTGGTCTACATAGCAAGACCTGTCTCCAAAAGCCAAATAAAATTACTGTAAAAAAATGTTTAGTTAAGATTTACCCTTAAATCTCAGAGTTGGAGAGCTGGCCCTAGTGGCACCACCACAGGAAAGCTGACAGACTAACCAACTCAGCTTCCACCCAGGCCCAGATCCATCGCTCTGAGTTGGTCCACCCCAATGTCTGAACTGCTGTATAGTGCAAAGGGGCTGGACCTGCAGATCCAAAGCTGGAAGATCTCCATGACACAGGGCTTCAAGAGAATATCCAAGAGCTATCCCAGTGAGAATCCAGTATTCATAATGGAGAAGAAGCCAGCGGCCTCAAACAGACCAATGTTTCATTGCAGTGAATATTTGCAAGTGAAGATGTGTGGACATAGGGAATACTGTATGATACACTGTGACACACTACAACTTCCATGAAGAGATGGTTTTTGTTTGTATATTCTGGGTTTTTTTTTTTTTGGTGTTTTTATTTGTTTTCTTTTGGGGGAAGAGGTTACAAAGGTAGAGAGCAGATTTGAAGGGACAGGGAGATGAGTGGGATTCGGAAGCATGATGTGAAATTCAGAAATAATAAATAAAAAGTTTAAAAAAATGTTTATTTCAGATTTATACACAACCATAAATACTTAGGAGCAATTTATATAAATATACAAACTAGAATTATACCTAACAATAGAAAAGAGACTGCATGACTATACCAACAGAGTTCATATCATTATATTGACTAAAAGGAGACAAATAGGCTTTTGTATCTTTATCTTCTATACCTGTGAATTCAAGCAAACACAGAAAATACCAGCAGAAATTTTACATAGAGCATGTAGCGGCTTTGCTTTCTAGCCATTCTAGTATAGGCAACATATCACAGCATGACACTTATATGGTATAAGGCCTTATAAACAATCCGGGGATGCTTGAAAGGGTATGAGATTGTGCAAAGGTTCAGTATAAGTATTGTTCCCCTTTTTATGGGAAACTTGAGCATCCTCTGATTTGACATCTTATTTTCCCAGGATGATTTTATTACAGATAGTAAAGATGGCTATGCGTCCTGTAGAGTCCACTCACGTGCTGGCTCTACAGGGTAAGTAAGCAGGCATGTTTATCCGCGGTGATAGCCATGTGCCTGCCTCCGGTTGATGGGAGGAAGACTGATCACAAAGGGCAACAGGCATCTTTCTGAAACTACAGCAGCTACATTTTAGCTCTTGATTGGGCAGGAATTAAGTGATGATGCATACATTTTTCAACAACATTCTGCAGAGTGCAGTATGTCCTGGTAAGGAAACAAGAAGGCTCACATCCCTGTGCTCTCTCCATAGAGCTTGTATCAGGTTTTTTTTTGTTTTTGTTTTTTTGTTTTTTCCAGATTCCACACATTCATTCTTTGCCTGCCACCATAGCCATCCGGTTGTTCAGTCTTAGTTTTTTATTTAATTAGTTCCTGTGCTCACCGGTGGATCTTTTGCCTTGGTGTTTCAATGTTGGGGTTATTTATCCTCGCTTGTCTCTTGTTTATCCAGATTTTATGCCAAGCGCTTTTTTAGGTTTGCCTTTTTCTCAGGGTGGACTTATGAATTTACCCTTTCCTGCACTGTTAAACATTTACAAATGCTTGCCTTTTACTTTTGTACTCAAAGAGTTGTGCAGCTAGATTTAGTATTCTCAGGTCATTTGCTTCCCATTCTACAGACGTGGATAGCCCCACTGTCTTGTTATGTTGAATATCATTGTCTAGCTTTCTCTAGTCAGCCTAAATTCATTTTTAAGTCATTCTCCATCTAGCAGATGCCTTTGCTTTTTATGCGGGAAGTCCGAAAAGCCATTCTTCATGACTTAATCAAACCACGGCTTTATTTCTTTTTAATTGCGTCTGTTTTCTCTCCTGCCTTCAGTCTATTGTTTTGATCTGTAACCTCGGTTCCTCCTTTACTTATAAAGCATGCCCTAGAAATGTGACCGCTCTCTTCATCCCCTGCCTGGTGCCTGTGTATGTTCACTCATACGTGCATGCACACATGTGTGTTAGCTCAAGAATATCCAGCATCTTGATATTTGGTAATGTCTTGGGGGTGTCCCTTTTGAAGCACTCCGTGAAGCTGTTTGTCGTCTGTCTCAGCTAAGTTTTTGTGTCCTCTAACCTGCTCTTTCCAGTTAGTCACCCACCTTTTGGTGCTTCCTGGCTTTGACCATCTCCTCTCCCTTTGGTCATTTCGTTCTGTTTTCCTCATTTCAGTGTTTGCTGGTAAACTCCAGATGTTCTGTGCAGCTTTAAGGAAGTCTGTTGGGGTCTAGAAGCCATCTTCTGTTTCTAGGATAATGTTTCTTTCACTCATGGCTCCACATTTGTCTTTCTAATGCAGTCCCCCACCCCCATTGTATTTTAGTGTATTTTTACAGTTATCCTTTGTTCCTCATTTCTATGCAGTGTGGGCAACTTTCCATAGTTGCTTCCTTGATCCAATCAAGAAGATTTGAGTTAACTTCTACTGTTTCTAATTTGTTGGGGGATAATTTGTTTCCAAATCTCTATCTTCAGTTTGCAGGCTGCCTGAGAGAACTCAGCTGCCTCTGAGTGCGGTCGTTAATGGGAGTCCTAGATGTTTAACCAGACTGGCATGTCTGAGATTTTGCAAGTTTCACATGGACATCTCTGCATTATAGAAATTCTTCCTCTCCACTTTAGTCCTAAGTACAAATAAGTTATAGTTACCCTGCCTTGATGTGCCTTTTCTTCTCAAAAATATAAATTCTTCCCTGCTCAATGCATATTGTCACCAATAACTTGACTCAATCCAACAGCATGGTAAACTCTTCCAGTGGGTCTCAGAGGTTCTCCCTGACCCCTGGAAGTTCCAGCTCAGCTTCTCTGTATTCCCCAGTTTACAGGAGACCATTTCAGTTTAGACCATCCTCAGCACCGTGTGCTGAACAGAGTCCAGACGCTGAATTCCAAGCCATGCTGGGATTTTAATCCTTTCTTCAACCTGTTCATTTTTATGACAAATGTACAGTTTTTTTCTTGATCAGTTCCCTTAAAATATAGTATAGGTGTGTTAGTGTGTGTGTGTTAGTGTGTGTGTGTGTGTGTGTGTATGTATGTATGTGTATGTATGGTGTTTATGTGTCTGTGAGTGCATATGTGCACATGACTGTGAAGGCCAGAGGACAATCATGAGTGTCTGTCTTCATGTGTTATCTATCTATTCTTTTCTTTGGGAAGAGCCTCTCTTGACCTAGAGCTAACCAGTAGACTTTCTATCCAACCAGCTCCATGCATCCCCATGTCTGGCTCCGCAGTACTGGTTACATATGAGTGATGCTCTGCCTGCCCTTATTCAGTGGGTTTGATGGTTCAGAGTTGGGTCTTTGTGCCCTTTTTTCCAGTGTTACGATGCTGACGCTTACAAAACTTTATTTCAGTTGTCCAGACGATTTATCTTTTTACATTCTCTCTTTATTCTCCCACCGTTCTTCCCCAATCATAAATATGTGCATGCCAGTAAAACTATTAAACCCTTTCAATTGAGATGGAGAGTTGAGAAGAAGCCTAGCAATGCATCAGCAGCGGTTGGGAGCAGGCAGTTCCTATCTGGTAGCCTTGGTAATTAAATGCCTTGTTGTTTAAGACTTTGTTTTCTAGATTTTTCTCCACGACTGGGCATGGTATTTCATACTATAAAGCCTTCAGTGTTGAAGGGCCGAGGGAATACTTCCATCAGCTTTCTAGATCTGTGAGGTTGGTCTGTGTCGGTCTGTCTCTCTGTCTTTCAGGATGGAGAATACCATTACTCCTCAGCAGGGAAGTGATGGCTCAGACTTCCAAGAATTGTATTACTTAGGCCTTTTCTTGGAAATAGCGGGAAACCTAATGGGCTCTCCTCATCCTTTTCTTTAGCAGAGCAGTTTTCATAACTTCGTGCCAAAAGCTGAGCAAGCGGCCACACCCGATCAGGAAAGATCACTCCTGCCTCTCAGATAGGGTGGAAGAACAGTGAGAAGGGGTAAGCACTGAGGTTTAAGTGGAGGTGGCAAACCATCGTACAGGAACTTCAGAATGAGCCAGGGGTGGGATGAGAATGACAAGTCAGTCGTAGGGCATTGCTGAATTCATTAACAAAACTCGGTGTGCATCACGAGAATTATGAGCATTTACTGCTACCCTCTCAAACGGTATTTTGGTTTTTTTCTTTTTCTTTTTCTTTTTTTTCTTTCTGTTTGTTTCAGCAGTTCGGTCAAAGTACTCAAAAAAAAAATCTTTGCATCAATTTGAAATTTTATGATTTACCACCAGTATTCTCTTCCCCGAGTCTCAATCAGCAGCTCATGACAGGAAGGATCATTCTAATATGTGTTTAGAATGAAGTTTGGCTTAATTTTGCATTCTGTTGTATCTGTCTCCTTACATGTTGTTATTGTCTCCTTTGTGGTTATTTTTCTATAAAGACATGTATTATAAAAATGGAATAAATTAAAAAATATATGTTTCATGGAATTGTTTTCTTAGAGATACTTCTAAAATAATAGACAAATTTAGCGCTTGATGCCAGAGTGATTACAGTGACCTCCATCTGTAAACCATGTAAAGGAGAGCTTCTTCCCCTCCATCTAGAACACCGGGGCTTCTGCCTATTGTCCCCCCTGCTCTTCACTATTACAACATTTTTTTTTTCTCATTGAAAGTAAATGCATTTGGAAAAATCATTCAATTGGCATTCTAAATGTTCATTTGAAGCTGTGTATAAAAAGTAGCACATTTACTTTCACTCCCCCGCCCCTTTGTTTTTTACCTGGGAGAGGCACCGGGGGAAAATGGTACAGTGACACAGGAATGAGGTAATCTCAGTAGTTTGGCTTCAAATGAATAACACTTAGCCCCCTCTCTCAGCACAAGAGTCTGACTGCAGCCCAGAAAGTAGTGAAGAGAGGAATTCTGAGAAATACCAATCTTCTTTGGTGTCTTCCATGGAGTAGCCAAGCACCCAAAGGCCCCTGTGCAAACTGCAGCAGGCAGCTCCAAAGGGGGAAGCCAATGGTGGGACGAGGAGAGACAGGCTGTGTTCAACCTAATCAGCATATTAACATAAACAATTCCTTATTCTATTTAGAGTGTGTAGCCATTCTCTCCCTTTCTAACTTCACGGCAGTCTCTCCTCCACTGGAGGATGGCATAACACTTCTTTTAGGTTCTGCGTCTGAAAGGATATTTTTGTACACTCCCTTCTTAAGCATTTGATGATTATAATGCAGCAAATGTTTGGCCACAATAAGCGACGACTGACTTTGTCCTCCAGAGCTCACGAGCACACTGTCACGCATCACACTCTCTTGCTGTCAGATCTTTCTGAGCTTTGCTATGACCTACTTAGGAATCTTCTGTGAAGGTTAAAAATTCTGGTGAATTTTTGTGTCGCAGATTTCAGTGGCTGGAGCATTTGTACTTCTGTTTTCCAGGCTTGTTCCTATGGAGATAATGGCCAGTCTCGTCATGTAAACATACTGGCTTCTGTTTTTGGTAGACACGATTTTTAATTTAACTCCCAGGAAGCAATATCTTTGACTTGGGTAATTTGACTTTGTAATGCACCATGTGTATCTTTGGGTATTTTGTCAGGAGATATTTTAATGGCATGTTCACCTGACTTTAAATTCTGGTTTGTCAGCACTTCTCATAAATCTGTATTTCTTGGGCGTTAATCTAATAGTTTAAGAATATTTTTCAGTGGAGCCAGCAATCATTGGCTAGCCATGAGATTAATTTGAAAAGGCTGGGAAGTGATGAAAGGATGTCAGTTCATAAATGGCATGCAACATGTATGAGCTGGAGGGAAGAGGCTCCTGCCACAGGAAGGCCAGGGAGCCTGGCAGAGCCTGAGAGATTAGTCAGTCTGGGTTTGCTTTCATTTCTTGCCCAGTTACAGGATGACGTGACTTGTCTATGTCAATATCAAAGTTTTCCTTAGGAAGAGTGGAAAGTTAAGTAAATGGAGGGAGAAGAGGAAGGAAAAGGACAAAGGAAAAGAAGGTAAGGAAAGCTATAAACAGTAAGACAGCCAGCAGAATTAAATTTCCTCAGTTCTTCATCTCAGATAAGTGAATAAGTGCTGTCCCGCCTCCAAGGCTTTGCAGGGTAGACATGAAATCTGATGATGAAGCAAAGCATGACTCAGCCGAATCAGCAATGGACTGTGATGAAGGCTACTGTCACTGCTGAGGGTCTGGATCATCACCCACTTCGGCCCCCTCTGATCTAGTATCCTTCCTGTTTACTTTTCCATGGTTGCTGATGTCTCAATCCTTTGGCCTAGTTATTGATTGATGATGGCCATGATTTCATACTGTTCCTACTGATAGCAAAATGTTCCTGT
Organism: Hylomyscus alleni; assembly: GCA_019843855.1. NCBI lineage: Eukaryota > Metazoa > Chordata > Mammalia > Rodentia > Muridae > Hylomyscus > Hylomyscus alleni. The sequence continues at coordinate 4,454 of JADRCC010347565.1, read as the reverse complement.
TATTTCTCTTCTTCACAGTGGTAAAACGAGTGCAGAAGGTAGGTGGGCATGCATTCACCAACTAAAATACAAGCTGCAGGAGAATATAGATGGGGGACTTCTGACGTAGAAGGCCTTAGAAGGGCTGGGACTGAAACTCAGTAGTAGAGCCCTAGACTAGCTTGCGTTGGCCCCGAATTGAAAAATCAGCACCTTAAAAAAGAAGGAATTAGGGTTCATCCCCTACCCACATGCATCTCTGAGTATCTGCTATGAAGTGTGTTCAGTACTTCACAAAGGGCAGACAGCAAATTTCGAACTGGTTTTTAAAAAGTTGATTAGGTGGAAATTTACAAAGCTGACTCTTTGCTGCTGCCGTTGTTGAATCTGGGGTTTCCTGTCGCTCAGAGCTCTTTTCATCCCCAGCCAGTGCTGTCTGCCTAGTTTTTCCTGTATCTGAGAGCTCAAAGCCTTAGAGGGTGGAATATCTTTCCTCCTCAGTCATGCTAAAGTTTCAAGGAATGATCTATTTAGACCTTGCTCATTTGCCCAGCTGGAAAGGGTATAAAATGCGGAGTGCATCTCCCAAACTCCAGCCAGTAAATAACAAGTTGTGTTCACACATGTGCTTGGTACAGCCAGTGCCAGCATTTGTATCAGAGATAGGCATGCCTGCAGCACAGTTTTCTTTATTATGCTCTTTGTTATTGCTGGTACAGGGGATAGAACTCAAGGCCTCTGCATGCTACACAAGCGCTACATCGCTCATTTCCACCGTTAGCCTTTAAAAAATTGTTAGTTTAAGATAGTTGCCCCTACATTCTGACCTGGGTTGGCCTGGAACTCACTCTAGTCCAGAGAGGCTTTGAATTTGCAGTCCTCTTCCTTCTGCTTTTCCACTTTCCTGTAGCGAGGATTATAGGTATGTGCCACTAGGCTTAGCTCCAGTTCTGAACACAGGTTCACAACACAGGTTGTTTTGCAGACGAAATGCTTCTTAACTACTTTGCATATGCTTATTCAAGTCCTTTTGAACCAGAAAGTCATATTTATATGAAATGACTTAGATATCCCAATCTTCCCTGAGGTATTATAGCTATTTAATTGTCACAAGCATTTACAAATGATACGTCTCAGCCATGTTTTCACAATGCCTCTGGGAGGCATCAGTAGTTTACTCTTCTGTTTCTATGGATTAAGTGAGATCAGCCTGGTTCACATTAAAATCACCTCTGTCAACACAAGAACTCACCCAGTGAGTGCAATCATCGTCTCCATTGACACAGCTGTCTGTTGGAACTAATGCATTTTCACATCAGTGTAAGAGGACTGCTGGTTGACATTTGGGATTATCTAGCCAAAGTGACAAGGTCTGTCATTCAAATTAGCACAGAAATTCAATGGTTAATAACTGGTTCTTATCCAGTGTCAGTGCAACTTAGCAAAAGATGTTGCAAACACCAGTTGTTTGTTGGTCCTGGGCTCAGAATGAATAGCGACATGTTGTGAGTTATTTTTCTCCACTTATTTTTAATCTCTCAAAACTGTTCATGGCTTTCATGTTTAAAAAGCAGCTCCTGTCATGGGCCTGTATGTAAATGAAGTGATTCTATGTTATATAGTTTGAAAAGTTAAGAATGTTTTCTAGCTCTAGTGGCTCCTGTCTGTACCCAGCTAATGGGGGGGGGGGGCAATGCTTCTTCCCTTTATGGTCAAGTGGATCAGATGGATGAGAGAGGCATTGAAGCTGTTGGGATACATGTTCAAGATGTTGAACTCACCAGGCATGTTGGGTACCTTCGTTACTTTTCCCACTGCTATGATAAAATACCCAATGAGTACCTTAAGTACCATTTATTTTGACTCACCGTTGAAAGAGATTCAGGCCACCGTGTTGGAAAGCTCACTGGTTAAAACTTTAGGTAGCTGAGAGATGAATTCTAGTGCTCAGTCTCCTTTCTACTTCTCTGCCTTGGGTTCAGTCTCGGACCCTAACCAATGGGCTCATGCTTCCTTCCCGTAGTAAGGGTGCGTCTTTCTGCCCCAGTCAAACCACTCAGGAAGCACCCTCACAGACACACCTAGAGATGTGTTTCTATGGGATTCCAAATCCAGATAATTTGACAGTAAAAATCAACCCTTCCACTTTGGATTCAGGAGACATCAGTGCCAAGACATAAAGGCAAAGACAGAGCAGTCACTTTTTAGAATTCTGGGATGCTAACTCAGTGAGTGAGTCCCAAGGTCAGTTGGAAGGAGCCCGGTGCTAAGAGACAAAAGAGGGACACATAAGAAACTTGCTCCCAATGAAGGATTAGAGGACTAGGCCTGCTTAAGGTCTGAAGTACCTAGCAGGGAGTCTGTAGGAGAATGCTACCCCCAGCATTATTATGTTGAAATGAATAGGGACAAATATATCTTAAAATAAATTAAAGCCATGTGAACATTGTTGAGCTGGATCCATTGTCATAGGATCCATTGTCAATGGTGTGTCTTTCAGAGTTGAGAGAGAAATAGATTGTCCAGTGAAGCGGTTGGTGTCTGTGCCAGCCATCACTTCTGATATCCTGCTATGAGAGTTTGGTTATTTTTTCACTACCCTGACACACAAAAAAGAGAGCTGGTCTCTCCCCTCCCCTCCCCTCCCCTCCCCTCCCCTCCCCTCCCCTCTTCTCTCCTCTCCCCTCCCCTCCCCTCCTCCTTCATGGCTCATCTTTTAAGAGGGTTTCAGTTGATCATAATAACAAAAACAGACCAGATCAGCCCACGATGGCAGAATCATGTGGTATAATCTATAGTTGACCAGGAAGTAAAAAAATTATACAGGAGCCAGGGGCCCAGGTAAAACCTTCAAAGGCCCAACCTCTGTGATGAACTTTCCATCACTTAGTCTCATCTGGTAAAAGTTCATGGGCTCCCATAGTAGTTATAACATCAAGGAATATGCACCCACAAGAGCCCCTGCAGGGCATTTCAGATTTAATGGTCATTGTTCTTCAGGGTTCTAGGGACCAACCAACATTGGCTAGAAAAACCACTCTTCCGTTTTCCCCAGACGGAGCCAAATAATCTGAGCACGCGCTCAGCACTGAAGGTTATCACCACGGTAATTGGCTGGATTGTATTTGCCTGATAACATCTTAGGAAATGTCTGTTTTGATGCCAACTCTGGCCTCTACCCTGTGAGGGAAGTACTTTTTCTCTTGATTGGAATGCTCTCAGAAAGGTTTAGGAAGGTATTGGGACTCTCTGCTGTTTGCAGTTACCTGTTTGGTCCCCAGGCCTCAAAAGACTTGAACTTTGACCTCATTCCTTTATGGAAGCTTTCTTCAAGTGGTTTTAAAAGTCAATTGACTAGCTACATTGCCTTCTTTTCCCACTGGGGGTTTTTGCACTTTCTAGCTCTGTGTACTTAGCTCTTTGTATCTTTCTAAATGGATCGTTGTTTATTTCCTTTCTCTCCTGTAGCCCTGTTGTTGTCTTAATCAATGCTACTCTGTCACCCCCCTCCCAGTTATGCCTTTTCCCCCCTCCCAAGCTTCTCTGCAGTCACCTCCAGCCCTGCCTTTCACAGCCTGCACTGTAACTGTTGAGTCTCCTATTTCTCTTTTTTGTTCTGCTGTGAATTCTGAGAAAGGACGGATGCACTCTCTCAGCATCTGTGCTTGGGACTCGGGCACTTAAGAAATGGATGCTTGAAAGGAATTGAGAGAACAATGTTCTCTTCTTCCTCCTTCTCCTCTTCTTTGTCTTCTTCTTCCTCTTCCTCCTTTTCCTTTTTTTTTTTTTTTTTTTTTTGCCATTCATTAACCTGGTGTCCATAGTACCCTAGATTAGAAGCTCTTTGGTTCAGCTGAAGTTGTTAACATGTTTTGCTTACTTTAAATTCATTTTGTCACCCTCTTTGAGCCAACTTCGCTTCCATTACCTACCTGCCAGTTCAGTATACATTATACATTGATTTCTTTAATTGGAATGATGATCTATAAAAGCAAGGGCTGCTAAGCCTTTACGTGAATTTCCCCCTTTCTGTGTAGATGTATGAGTTGTTCGAATCCTTTAGCAGTGGCATGAGACGTTTCCATTTCTGATGTTGAATTATAGTATTATTTTTGCTTTTTATACTTGCCCCCAAATTATAAAGTGCCAGGAAATAGCAGATGAGTTCATCCAAGCTGATTGTGTCTGCAGCTGGCAGACATCAGCAGCAGGTTTGTCATAGCAGCATTTTACATTCCCAGCAAAGACTCAGCGCTGCTGGCTTTCCTTAACGTGAATTTCTGTGGCATCTCATCTACGAGTTCTAAATGAGTAAGATAGTAATAGTCAGGTGAACCAAGTTGCAGAGCAGGCTGAGAAACTCTTTCTATAAATGGACTCATAGCAAAGGTTTGGGAAGCACACAGTATAGCTGCTTAGCTAGTCTCTTACCCTGCAGGCACTGCCGGCATATAAATGAATAAAAAAATTCCCTC
>JADRCC010347175.1:0-29961 GCA_019843855.1 Hylomyscus alleni | reverse complement strand
TTTTTTTTTTTTTGGCCACAACTAAGGCAGTTATCACATCAGAGACTCATAGAGTTTCTACTGTTGTGTGGGCTCAGATGTTCTTTCCAGCCTTCTTTAAAAGCTATAGAAGGCCAAGGAGACTGGCCTAACTGTAGAGAGACCTGGCTGTGGTTCTTACCTGTGACAAGGGGTGTCTGGGTGGGTGGCTGCTCCAGCAGGACCATGTGCTGCAGGAGGGGGTTGTGAGCTGCTGCACCGTCCCGCTCCAGGGGTGAGGTGCTCAGGTATGGGGTGAGGTGGGTCCCAGGGAACAAGGAGATCCGCTGCTGGAGAGCTGGGAGAGCAAGCCTCTCAGCATCCTGCTGGCCTGCCGCACCCTGAAAGGTACAACCAGTACACTCAGGCTGTAGAAACTGAGGCAGACACCTATCCCATGCCATACAGACCCACAGAGGCCAACTTACAGCAGCAGGGCCAGTGGCAGGAAGTCCCAAGGTGATGTTGGGTAGGGATGGTGACGTGTAGAGAGGAAGTGGGGCGACTGAGCCTTCTCGAGTCACAAGTCTGTGTGCCAAGCTCGTCTGTAGACAGAAGACATTGTGACCATCAGAGTCTGATACAGACGTTCCAATACAAGCAGCATATCCAGGGCTGCAAGGGGCACTAACAGCATGCGTGCTGACGTGTGGTTACCTGGTGCAAAACAAGCTGCTCAGACTGTGGCCTTCAGGTCGAGTAAGACCTTCTAGCATGCTATAGTAGACTCAGGGCTCCCGTCCTGCTACCTTATTTGTTTTTATTCAATCTGCCTACTTACCATAAAGCTATGGGTAGGATATTTAGAACAAACGCATCTTAATATATTTTTGTAGTTAGGATTTTTCCAAGAATGACATAAAAAGCAGAAACCAAGAAGAAAGTTAATGGTGAGGAGGAAAAACCCTGTTCTTATAAAGGTAGATGATGCCAACAGGATCTGCAATGCACAGGAAAAACAAAGACTAGAATACAAAGAACTTGTCAATCAAAGACCAATTAACATGAGAGCAGAACTCAATAAAGACAATGACAAAAGAACCCATTATAAGGGAAATGAAAAAATGCTCAACTTTTATCAGTGACTGAGAAACATATTTACCAAGTCATCAAACTGACAGATTTTGTGAAAGCTCAGAAAAGCTGAATCAAGTGGTCATGGGATTATAAACTGTTGCACTTTTCTGCAGACTGATTTCACAATCTATGTTTGGAAGCCTTAAAAGCTGCATTGCTTTTGAATGTGCAGCTCCACTCTGAAGTTGCAGTAGGAAGAAACAGCCCTAAAGGAAATGGCCCCCAAGCACATGAAGTCAGCTACAGGGTCATTTAAGCAGTCTGATGGCAGCAGCAATATGTGGCTTCCACCATGCCGCAAATCATAGTTAAAAGAACACAGGGACTTGTGCATATTAACACAGAGGTCAGAAACTGGCCCGATAGCCATGCTAGCTGTTACTTCTGTTCATTAGTGGTTATTATTCTATTGTTATTGGTGTTATTTCTAAGGTCAGAGTTAGAGGTAGGCTTAGGGTAGGTTGGTCATTAGAGTTAGTGTTAGCCTTGGGGTTAGGGGCAGAAGTAGGAGGCTTAGGGTTAGGATTGGTGGCAGAGCTAGGATTAGGGCTGTGGATAAGGTTAGGTTAATGCTTGGTATAAAGTTAGTATAGTAGCTTCCTGGGAGTGCTGGGGTTCCTCAGTGACAAGGGCCAATGGTCAGATGTTGCACACTTTGCAGGAGTGTGAGCATGTGCAGTTTGTAGTAAGAGGTGTGTTAGCTACCAGCGCTTCTTCTCCTGTACAGAGAGACTTTTGGGACACTGCTGGGGTTCCCCAAGGACGCCACCATGAATAGCTAACACACGAGCAGCCCTTAGCCACAGCCCATCCAATTCTAGTATCTGAAATTCAAAAGGAATGTCCACATGTGATCCAGTACTTAAACACCAGCTCTGCCTGTGACAATGACTGTCGGATGAGAAACCCCTTACTGGTCTTGGGGATGCTCTGGATGCTTTGGGGCAGCTCTATTTGCATATTTGGGCTTTATAAAGATGAACACACAACTTAGAAGCAGAACAGTGGTGCTCTACCCAATGAGGAGCTGTTATACATCTAACTGCCAAGATCACATATGTATCTGGGCCCATGACCAACAAGAGGAGAGCAGAGTTAACATCCTAGGGCAGGAAACAGTTTTCTGGTTTTACTCTGAGGCTAACTACAGGTCTGTCTCAGCTATAACCTCAGCCCTACAGGACTGTTAAAACTTGCAACAACCTAAGAAAGTGCTAAGTTGGAAGGTTAAAGAACACAAATGATGAGAGAAATATAAGTATAAAGTAAGAGGGACCAAGTGCAATGGAATGAACCTCACTTCTTGCAGCGACCTTCATTTCTAACTTTCCAGACATAAAGGGGCTAGAAACTGACATGAAGAAAGCACTGTGGCTGTGTATCTTCACCTGAGGCTCTTAGCTCTTTGGAAGGGCAAGTCTCATTTCTCAATGCTAAAGAAGGAACTCAGTCACTGTATTAGTAATCACAGGCTCCTGTAAGGTGTGAGCTTCCAAGAAGTCCCCCACTCACTGTGCTCACACACAGCAGACAATAATACTGGCTTAATGCAAAGGGCTGTTTCTGGGTATTCTGCCATATCCTGGCCTGTAGCAGCAACACCACTGGGGCAGTCTGAGTTCTCCTGTGTTTCCTTCACAGCCTGGTCAGAGCCTGTCTTCCCTACCTACGGGGAAACTTGGAGAGCAGCCTCCTCTGCTGCTGCTGCATCCTGGGCCAGACATGTGGCTCAGAGATGCTTGTGGAGCAAGGGGAAGTATGTAGTGAGTGTGCTGGGTTCTGGAGCCACCTTGGGCCTGTCTTCTCGTTTCCGCTCCTTTCTCCCATATTAGTGTCCACCAGTAACATTCACTTCCCTAACCCTTCTCTCAAATGTCCTTTTTGCTCCACAACGCTCTCACATGCCTGTTGCTTGCTCCATGTGCCTTAACACATAGTGTATATGATGACAGCTGCTTCTGTGACATACCTGGAGAAAAATCAAGAAAAAGGCAGGTTGGAAGCTCCCAAATACTATGGGATCTGAGGCCCTCACATTTTAGAGGACCATGATGAGGACAACGTGGAACGACACCTGGAAGGCCTTTCCCAGAGTACTATGTTTTGGTCCTCACTGGACTGTCAGGCACAAGGCTGGTACGTGGGGTGCTTGGCCTATGGTGAGTATCTGCTGACCCACCTCAGCTGGAGCGCTGGGCACGGTGGGTGCGATGCCATTCTCAGTGCTGACGTTGCCAGAGCTGCTATTGGGAGAGCTGGGACCGGAGCCAGGGGCGCTACTGCATGCGGAGTCTGTAGATGAGAAACAGCAGTTGGGGTTGGGCATTGGGTAGACACAGAGATCCCTACTGCCTCCCCGGGTTTCTGCCTGCTAGCCTGATGTCCGTGTTTCAACGCAGGGATGGTAACACAATTCCCTGAGTCTCAGCTTTGCTGTTGACCTCCTGTGAGCCTCCCAAAGATAAAGTTCTGTGGATGCACGGTTGATCCTTTCAGGGTGTGCATGTTACCTTTTCCACAGGTCTTCTGGATTTCAAAATGGTTTGAAACATCAGAAAGGCAAGCTCTTAAACAATTATTAATATTTGAACAAAAGACCAGTGAATACAAAGGCTCAGTGTTTTTGGTTTTGTTTTTGGTTTTTAACTTCGAAAGGTCGAATTCACTGTCTTGGTAAACAATTTCAAACTAAAGCAACCTATGGTGACTGCTCAGTTTACTTGCAACCCTCTTACTTTTCTATGAACTACCCAGCAGTCAGGAAACAGGCAGTGGCTTCTGCAGCTTACAAATGTGATTTGAAATCTTAATATTTGCATGTGTTGGGCTGGGCACACTGTTCTTCACAACCATGGGCTAGCTGCAGCTATCTCCTATCACTCAGCCTGGGTGGTGCCTCGCTACGTTCATGGGCAGATGCTGAGCTCTTGATGTCTGGCTCAGGGGTGTTTTGACAATGGCATCATCTGGTTAACAGTTCACAAACACACACATGAACTACTTTCTTGAAACAGTCCAGGTAGTAGCAACAGTACTCTGAGATCAAACTCTAGCCCTAACCCTGGACACAGTGGGGCACTGAAGGGGCTCAAGGACGCCCTTGCTAAACAGCACAGCCACTCATGTGACCAGTTAACAGGGCTCCTCAGCTGCAAAGCTGATTCTGAAAACTGTCTGTTAGTATAGCCCTGCAAGACAGAGGACAGGAGGCTGGAGAGGACTGAAGCAAACAAGCCTGCAGCCCTTCAGAGCGGGCAGGAGCTTGGCCTTTCTGAGTGGTGACGATGCATCGTTTCACAGCACTCACAGACCAGGAAGCTGTGTGTCCAGTGCATCGCCTGCCTTGCACACAAATATGCTAGGTCAAAGACATCCTAACATTCATCTTGGCAGAAGGCTTGGTCCTCTGCAGACTGTGTCACCCACCAGCCCCTGGAGGCTACTTCTCACCCTCTAATAGCCGCCTCCACTCAGAACCCTCAGTCTGTCCTTTCTCTATCCCTCTCCTCAAAATGCCAACTAGGTTACACAGGTGAGATTGTATTTCCCTGAATTTTGCCAGCTGGGAGCTCCAGAGCCTACTGGACTGAAGAGGTATTTCCATTTTACTTCTGTACACATGTGCTTTGCTCAGAGTCCACACTCTGCTCTTGAGGTCACATTGCCAACAGCAGCCACCATGTCCTACTGTGGACTATGTTCTTTACTGCTGTAGCCTGTCTGTCTGCACAGCAGAACCAAGCAAGTCCTCTTTAGGCACAGACTCCTGCTAAGTATGCACATAAACATTCTCTCCTACATGCTGCAGTGTAGGGCAATAAAAATGTGGATATGATTTGTTGTTTTTCACTTTGAACAAACTAATGTTTCAGTGCTTTATTCATTCTGTTTCTAGGAATCTGGTCTATGGAAATGCACACAATACATGGCCTTCTGTTATTTGCATTAGCAAAAGAGGGTGTCAAAAAGTACCTGAAACAGTTATTAAGTGAAGAAATAGATGGTTGTACAGTAAGAGGTTCATCCTCAACTGTGCTGTGAACACATCACATACTGATGAGGATGACAGGAAACAGACTGAGTGTGACCCTTGATCTTCATGCTCTTCAGCCAGTATGACCTTCATTGCAGGGGGAAGAGTAGAGTGCTAACCTACTGTTGCCCCGCCCTCCGTGCAGGGTACAGGCCTCTTTTGCTCAAGGATCTTTGCTGCTCCCTTGTTCTTCTTGGAACAACCCCAGCTAGAGTCCCTTTTTCTCTGTTGCCTGAAAACGGCTCTACCTGAAGCACCACCCTGTCACAAGTGCCCAGGTGGCTATAGTGACCTGGGGAGCACAGCCTGTTTCTCAATTTCACTTATCTGTCAAGCTGTAGCTCAGAGGCCACCTTCTCCACAAGTTTACAGAGCAGACAAGTGCTTCTAATACACTTGAAGCCTGCCTGAGGCTTTCATGCAGACTCCCACCTAACATAGTGCAGCACTGCCCTGCACTGCCACACTGGCCTCCGGCCAGCTCCTTCAGCCATGCTTTAATCAGAAAGCAGAGGGCAGGCACCTTCTTCTCACATGACTCTCAATGGGCAATAAGAAGCAGAAGTCATTGGGGTGTGTGGCACTCAGAGCAGCCAGACAGAGACCCTGTCTCACGAATGATCTTGTCAGTGAGAGTGTATAACCTAGGTACATGCAAGGAGTGGCTCACACCAGGTACTGCCACAAGCGGCCAGGCTGCACAGCAGTGTGAGCAGCTTCTACTCACATGCTCCTAAGATTACCAACTCAATTCCCAGTGATGGGCAGTGAGTATGGGGGTAATGTTTCTTTGTGTCCCTAGGTAAGGTGGCTCAAAGAGAGTAAGCAGGGGACAACAACTGCATGGAAAGGAAGGCTGTGACAAACTACACAAGTGTCAGAATCTTCTTTGCACAGATCCAAAATCTACAAGCCAGTTCCTGAGTGAGGGCTCACTGGCCCTGTGTCCAGAAGGCCACCCGGCTCTGTCCTGAGGGCAGGTATATGACCTGAGTGAGGGCTCACTGGCCCTGTGCCTGGAAGGTCACCTAGCTCTGTCCTGAGGGCAGGTATATGAGACTTAGGTACTTGCTCTCAAGGGCTTTGGCAAAGGAGCCCTTTTGTTTTTCCCTAGGACATCAGCACGTTCACTGAAACAAACTGGACTAACTAGACAAGTGCCACTCACAGACCAACAACCAGAACCTTGATCTTCCAACAGTATGTTCAAGGCTAGGGAACTCTCTTCAGGTCAGCTCTGAACTGCTTCCTTTTTCCTAGATGCTAAGATTTTAGGGTGATGGTGTGAGCCCTGGGTGAGGTGAGCACTTAACCTAAGAGGGGAGTGCTGGGAAGAGCTTCCTGGGGTGGGAAGGGTTGCGTCCTGCTGCTTGTCCACCAGCAGGTGGGGCCAGCATCAGCATGGTCACTCAAGTGGAACTAGCTGAGCTCCTTGCTCTTCCTCTGATCAGCTAGACACATTGGTGGGGAACAATCTGGAAGCTCAAAGGCCCTACTATGTCTGTGAGCAGCAGAAAGCAGGCAGAAACACGCCTTAACCACTAAAGGGAAGGATCATTTTAAACCTACCTTCAGAAAATCTCTGAATGTCAGGCAAGATAGCTCTCTCACGTGGGCCTAATGGCAGCCCTCTGAGGGAACTGAGCCACAGACTAGGACTTGGCCAGCCACTCTAGCCCCACATCTCTAAGTGGCTGGGCCTGGCATATGCACTGCCATTCAGCAGGACAGGAATTGGACTGGGCTAAGACCCACTGTTAGAGGTGTCAGAGTGCAGGGTGTGTGTTAGGGTCGGGGGCTTACCTGCTCCCTGACATACCTGTAACATCCAGGGGTCGCTTTTTTAGAGCAGTGGCCACAGGGCCATCTTTCCTGCGCAACAGGGGGCTGCTCCGTCTCTCAGCTACTTTCTGCTTAAGCCTTGAGCGTAATTTCAGGTTAGGTTCAGAAGCTGTATGGAAGGAGATGTCGTTCGTTATAGCCAGGCAGACAGAGCTGGGGTCAAGGGCATACACTGGTGGTTTAAAATATGCACAGCTGGTGATCTCCACTTAAGTATGGACTGGAAGACAGGGCTCCTCTGTCAGTGGAGACAGCTCCTGTAGTCCATTAGTAGATGCAGTGGGTTGGGGGCCAGGGCAATATTGTGCTTCCATTCTACCCTGAGGACACTACCACAGTGCCCCTGATTTATTGGGCATAGCAAGAAACCACTGAAGCAAGATAGTCACTCAATGAGGATGCCTCTTAAATAATGGTCTCCTAAACAATTCATCTGTAACTTTAGAGTAGTGCTGCTCTGAAACCTGAGGAGAGCTGACAAAGGTACCTTTCCAAGACTGTCACCTGTGACATCATCACAGCTTCCAAGTCACCGGCCTCCTTGTTCACCTGAAGACACCTGCATCTCACAATCCTGAAGCAGACAGCAGTTTCAGACCCCAGAAGCCTCTGTGAAGCCCCTGATGCTACAAAGCATGGGATAAAGGACTGGCTGGGCTGACTCTCTACACTGGGGCACAGCTCAGATCCTGACCTCCTTTGCTGACACTGGCTAAGGGCACAGCTGAGGTGGGACTTGGTTTGGCTTTTGTAAGCAGCTCTCCTTGTGCAGACAGATTCATGTAAGAATCTGCAACTGTGAGGCCATGACAGACTTCAATCCTCTTCAGCAAACTGCAGACCCACTTCATCCCTGCTCCTGGGGTGGGGTGGCACAGCCACAAGCTTCACAGTCTAGTGTGGGATGGGAAAGGGCACAGACTCTGCCGCTGTCAGCTCTCAGGACAGGACAACCTGAGAGTGCTTAGACAGTCAACATGCCAGAGCCCCTCGGCCTGTCAAGCTTGGGCAATATGTTCATTTGTGAGGCAGTGAAATGTCATCTTGGCCTCTCTGAATCCTGAGAGGAAACGTTCCCTATTTCCATGTGGCATTACTTTCATCCCCCCATGAATCAAGACTCAGAGAGGCCAGGTCTGAGGAGGAGGACTTGGGGGACTTCTGTTCTGGCCTGGGACATGTGGGCAAATCTCAACCTTCTTTTAGAAAAAAGATGAGGCAAAGTGCAGTGTTAGGATTCTTGGGCAGACTGGGACTAAGCAGGTCTTCTGCACAGCTTCCCAGAGATGTAAAGGCAGGGTCTGATGGGTTCACAAGAAGAGAAAGAAACCCAAACTTATAAAGTCCTGTTACCTTACCAGTCTAGTGCTGAGTGAATACTGGGATCTGTGTTCTTAAATTTCCTGGTTTACAGAACCAAGAGCCAACTAAACTACTTATTTCCCATACATTTTTTTGGTCTTGGCGATTTTGTGATTGCAGAGAAAATAGACCAGGACAAGCAAAAACTATATGAAAGATCCTGCCAATGAGGCTAAGTATCAGTGAGCCAATCAAGTCCTTAGCTTTTGTGAGGGTGTTGAAAAAAAAAAAGCAGTTAGTGTTTTTAGAAGGCCATAGAAACCCAGTGAGAATAACTTAAAAAGTTATTGCTTTTCTATTTTAAGTTATTATGTGTATGGTTGTTCTGCCTGCATATATGTTGGTGTGCCATATGCAAACAATGCCTTCTAAGGTGAGAAGAGGGCATCGGATTCCATGGGACTAGAGTTACAGATGCTTGCGAGCTGCCATGTGGATGCTGGGAATTGAATTTGGAAGATCAGCCAGTACTCTCTCTTAACCACTCAGCCATCTCTCTAGCTCTAAGGGTACTTTTTCAGGGTGGGCAGAAGCAGTGGGAAGGGACCAGGCCCTACCACACCTGGGACCACAGGCAGAATTCTGGTAGGAGAGGAGGGATCCTGCAGCAGAGACACCACTGCTGTCTGTCAATAATACAGACAGGAACAGGGCCTCTGACAGGAAGTCAGAGTTGGGCTATGGGGGAGGCCAGATCAGAGAGCCTCTACTTGGCCAACTGAGCAGCAGGGCCTGGGTGTGAGCCTAACACTCAGCAGTATGTAGGCCTGAGCTGAGCTGTTTCCAGGTGGAGTTGAGAGGGAGGCTTGGTAGGAAGTCACAGGGTGGAAGGAGTCCACACCACCTAACTGTTGGGGGAGTGGAGGGTAGGAGTGTCGCCTAAGCCAAGAATGTGTAAAGTAGCTGGGGATGGACTCAGGCAGCTGAGCTCTGTGCATGAAAAACCTCAGGCAAGCTGCATGTTATTTTCATGAGAGAAGGAAGACAAGGTACAACATAGGTGTGAGCTGCCACCCCAGGAAGCCCACCAAGGACTTCACAAATATGCCTAGAGTGTAGAAGAAATCAGCACAAGATTGCTAAGGGTTTATTTCACTTTGAATAAAGATTAAAATCCTTTAAGGACTGAGATAGGCAAACTGTATGCAAGATCAACATGAATTAATATAAAGTCAGAGCCAGGAACTGTTCAGATACAGTTACTTGAGCCTGCCATTGTAACTTGACCATGGTGCCTCATGAAGGGAGCATCGCTCACTGACTGTGTCTTGCATAGCACCACTTCATCAGAGATACACACAAGTGTACTTAGCACTGGTAACATCAAGGGACAGAAGAAGCCATGTCCAGTATACTGCAGGCCATTCCCTGGATACTGTAGGAAATTAAATGCTTTCTCTGGGATCCTTATTATTAATATCACTCATGTACTGATGCTGCCTCTGTAACGAAACCTTAATTAAGGTTCTCTGAAGCCTCTCTAGAGTAAGAGAAACACTTGTTTCTCTATCCTCAGGAAGTGGGGTCTGCATAGCAGAAGTCAACATAGCAGTGGCTTAGCTTCCAACATTCCCCAGAGAAATGCACAAGAACCAACAGGAGTGGACTGAGGCTTGTGGAGAAGGCTCAGAGCTCTGTGGACATCCATGGAGGGCCACATGGCTGTAGTGACCAGCAGTGGCTAATTGTGTTAAGGATTCTGTCTCCTGTTCTGACTATCTCTCTGGGAGCATGCTACCCATGACTTAAAGGCTTCTGAGACTAGAAACCGGAGGTGACTGAACTCTAGCACCACTATCTGTAGGAGAGGGATGCCAGTTTACAGTCCTGCGGTTACAATGCTCTGGGCCAGACAGGACAGTAGTATGCACTGTCTTCCTGTTGACCTCTGGAGGAAGGTGTCCCAGTGGCATTTTCAGGAGGGTATCCTTTGGTGAGAGTCGACTACTCTGCATTTAGGCCACATCTTCATCCTTCTACAGAAGACCCCACCCACCTGAGAGGCAACACACCTGACATGGTCATCCATCTCACACACTGCAAGTATTAGTCAGATCCTGTTTAGGCTGAGCTAAAATGTCCCTCTCTCCAGCTCTCAGCTCCTGGCTCCAGTTTGCTCAAAGCTACACCAAACCATAACTGAGTGTAGTATCCTCTGAAACTTCCTAGTTTAGGAAGAGATAAAAGGTGAGCCCATTCATCTCTGTGAAGCAGCCATCAGGCTAGGCAGCCTTGCTTAGAAACTTTGAATTTCACGGACTTGTTTAGTAAAAGCAGGTGTGCCCCTCAGATCTCACTTCTGAAGAACTCTAGGCATTGCTCTGCAGGTTGGGGCCGCACCCCCACTGTACCAGCTGAGGTTGTGTGGGAACAACCTCTAGAAAGCCCACCTTCTTGCCATCCCAATGACCGTCCACAGCCATTCCAGACTTTTTCAAAGGCCCCATCATCTACAACCATCACCAAGGAAGCAAGACTATACTGGCTTGTCTTGTGTTCTAGCATATTCCTTTTGCTTTGACAACAGCCTAGTCCTCTTTATATCCTTTGTCCATAAGAGAGCTGATATACAAAACTGTGGGCCAGGAGGGATGTCCCCACACCTTTCTCATGGGACCTGCCTTCACTCTGGTCGCCTTGATTATCCCTGTCTGAGTACTACCCAAAGGCCATGCAGAATCCTTACATACTCTCTGATCTGGGCCAGCACATCTGCAGGAGCTGTCATTAGTCCTGTAACTACCTTAATGTTCTGGACTGTAGAGTGGAGCATCCTCCCAGGAGGGGCTGAACTACGGTGTTGTGGGGATGAGGCCAAGCTCGATAATACAGGAGTACATGCATGAGACCCATTTCTTTTGAGATAAACCACATAGAGAAGTTTAGCATCACCATTAAAAGGATGTCTGAATGCAAAAGCCAGTCTCTTAAACTATCCTAAACAGGATGTGAAAGCCCTGCCTATGGCTCACCATAGCTCAATGGGGCTCTGTCAGGACGGAGGCACTCAGGGAGCAGACTGTACACTAACCTGTTTTCCTAAGAGGGAAGTCATCTTTGGCGTCGTACATGCCCAAGACAGGGTGGTTGTAGGAGGCTGACACCCCACTCTGGGGTGGAGAGCTCTGGTCAAGGGAGCTGTGTTGTGTCTTCCTGGAAAAAGGCAAAGATAGATCAGTGTGCCCAGGCATCCCAAGCCTCAAGATACCAGATTTTGAAATATGACCTTCTGTTAGCCTCTCTTCTCCACAAGAGAGGTAAGAATAAACAGAAACAAACAAGCTAACAAGCAAACAACAGTGCCCACAGCCCCTATCTGTATGCCCTATGGCCCATTCTCTGCCCTCTGGGATTCTTATACCAGTCTATCCTCAGAGGGTTTGTTTTTAGGATGCAAGTAGTGGAAGTCAGTGGGCCCAGGCATCAGAGATCATAAGAAAGGCACAGATAGGAAGATGGGGTGAACATGGACTCCTAGCCGATGTTGGTAATGTCTCTGATTGTCTCCCCAAGCACATGGCCCGTTGAGGATTTTCCTTTTGAAGAACATGTGCACCACTACATGACAACAAATCCCTCAGCCATATCCTTTTTGGGACAACTCAGTAACATCTCAAATCTCTATTCTGGGAGTTACTATAGGAAGTGAACTTCCAATGGACATGCACAACTCAAAGTCCTAAAAATGGCCAGATGGAAAAGGTGTATGGATGCTCAAAGCAGAGAGAAAGAGAGGGAGGAGAAAGAGGAAGAGGAGGAAGAAGAACAGAAGGAGAAGCAGGAGTCCGGTTGCAGGGTACATCTAGGGCACTGAGACCATCCTAGATGACCTTTAGCAAACCTTTCTGAATGCCCCAGCAGCCAAGCCTTCCTATGAATCCAGACAGCGTGAACCATTCTGTGGTCTCGAGTATAGGAGATCTGCTTAATGACTGGAAACATATTTGCTTACTTTCTAGTTTAGACTTTGCTAAATGATTTAAATATACAATTCTGGCATTTACACATGAGGAGTTATGTGAACCTAGAGTGGGAGCTCTCAGGTGAGCACAGGGCATATTCAAATATTTGAAAACATATCATGAAAGAATGTACTGAAGGGACTCTCAGACATATCTAGGAAGGCCGTCCTGAAGACTACTACATGCTAAGCTAATGTGGTCCCTTTTGTTTTCCTCCAAACACAGAATGGGGTGTGTGCATGCCTGTGTGCGTGCATGCATGCGTGTGTACTCATGTATAAGTTAAAAAGATAGTCAACTATAGGAAAGTAGTTTAATATGGTAATTAAAAGAAATGTAATAAAGACAATTACAATTGTTACGTCTCACGGCAGGGTTTCTTCCTGCTGAGGAAGTTGGAAAAGCTGTTCACTCCAGATCCAGTAGACCTCTCCCACTGATTTCATCTCTCAAGATCCTGCCAATATTAAACCTACTTTTCTGTCATGGCTGTTAATGAGCTGGAACAAGAGGCTATGCTGAACCACCTGTATCTCCTTAGAATTCTCTAGAAACACTTCTTGGAGCTAGAGCTGGGAGTAAACAGTCAGTGGGGCCTTTGTGGGAGTCCAGAGATTACAGAAGGGGGACCTTCATGTCCTCTTAACCAGTTCACCTATAAGGAGCAGTCCCCTTCTCATGGTCCTTGACATTGCTCCCTCTGCATGCCAGAACAAGCAGCCACTTGGGAATGGCCAGCAGATAGCCTTGGTGTGGCTTCCAGATGCCAGGCTGACTTATCTTACCCTGGAATGAACTCACTGAAGAAGTCTCCAGATGTGCGATCAAGATCAAGATCCCATCTCTGGCTCAGTCTAATGCCTACATTTCATGCCCCATCACTGACAACTCTGTATACATCCACCATCTAGGTTTATGACTTCTTACTCGACCTTCTTCCACACAGACTCATATACCCCACATTCCAGAGGTAAGGACCAGCTTTCTAACCTTGGATAACGAGTCTAGGGTACAGACAAAGCCAGGACAGGAGGGTGCTGGTTCACTGACCAGGCCTTCTTTAGTGGACAAGTACCTGCTTAACATGTATGAGGGCTGGGGTTTACTTCCCAGCAGGACCATCAGCACCACCAAAAACAGTAAGTAAAAAATAGAATGAAATAAAGGCAATTCTTGTCTTTCTCAAGACAGAACAACAAACTGCTGTTTTCTTTCTAAATACCACCTTGAATGTGAAATAAAATACAAATTAAAATGTTTAAAGTTTATCAACAATGGGCTTTCCCATTATATCAGATTTATACTAGTGATTTAAAATAAATAAAACTTGTTAATCAAGTAGAACACAGTCTAATGGACACATGTAATTTACATTTTCTAGAAGCTATTTCAAAATGAGTAAAAGAAATGGGTGAAATTGACTTTAGTATTCTACTTAACCTGAGATATAAAAATACTATTTCAATATAATTAACATGAAGCTTATTCATGGAAATCCTGTGGTCTGGAGTTTCTGCAAGCCTCAATTTCACAGGTTTGGATCTAAAGCATGGACAAGCCACATTGCACAGAGTAGGCTCAGATGAAGTTTTAAGTCCCAAATTGTGAACACTCTTGTCCCTCCATGGATTATCAGCACCAGTCAGGCCTTGACTAGTCAGTCCCAACTCCAGACCACCCTTGTGCCCCTTTGCTGATGATTCTCTAGCTTCACTTGGCTGAGTCCAGTTTTACATGAGGTGTGGCTATGTGTCTGACCTGTCTAAGGACAGGGAATGTAAGGTCTCCATCCTGCTGCATAACTGCAGGGTATAATGGCCCAACCTATCAGGCCACTCACGTGCTATGGGTTTCTGGGACATTTCTGTTAGGATCACAGAGTATAAGCCTGGTGTATACTTGCATCCCTGAGCAAATACCTGAAAGTGCACTGCTGGGTTACGGTACCATTCTTAGATCTGCTAAACCATTTGCAATGGGACCATTTAATCTTGCCCTAGACGTCTGCGCAGGAAGAGTGCACCCTGCCACCCCTGGTCTGTTAAGAGTTTAGCCAGCCCCGTAGGTGAGAAGTTAGTGTCTCACTGGGATGGCAACCCACATGGCTTACTGTGTGGTGCAGCTGTTCACATCTTTGCCATCTGTTTGTTAAGCTGCAGGAGCTTCACAAGCACTCTACAGATGCACACTGGAGGATTTCCTTCTAGTCTACTGCTTGCTTTTGGAGGGTTGGTTGAGACAGGGTTCTTTGTGTAGCTCTGGCTGTCCTGGAACTAACTCTGTAGACCAAACTGCCCCCAAACTCATGGAAATCCACCTGCCTCTGCTTCCTGAATGCTGGGATTAAAGGCATGTGCCACCACTGCTTGGCTGCTTGTCTTTTTCTTAAAGTTGTCTTTCAAGGAGCTGTTTTAAATGTTGATGGGGTCTGTTTCAGGTAATGGGGTCACAGCTCATAACATCGATGAAGAGATGCTACGAGTTCTTACATAGAACATGTTGTTAATTTTAAATAGTTTTATCTCTCTCTTACCAGGAGGACTCTTTATTTGTTTATTTTATGTATATGAGTACATGGTAGCTATGTGTATATGAATACAGAGACCAGAAGAGGGCATCAGATCTCATTGTGGATGGTTGCAAGTCACCATGTGCTTGCTAGGAATTGAACTCAGGACCTCAGAAAGAGCAGTCAGTGCTCTTAACCACTGAGTCATCTCTCCAGCCCCCTTTATTCATCTCTTAAGGGTAATTTCATTGTTGGAAAGAAACTCCTCCTTCACGTTTCCTTCTAGAGGTTCTGTTGTCTCAGTCTTCATACGCAGCTCTCACTGGCTTTGGGCTGCCACTGGCAATCATCACATGATGTATGAAGCCGGATAGTGATTTGGATCTCTTTTTGAAGACTGTTCTGCCACAGTATCTTAATGGGTCAGACACTGCACCTGAGTGTACCTCCATGATGGTTGGTCAGGATCCTTACATGGTCATCAAATGCAATAAAAACAAGCTTATTCTTGGATGATGTGTCTGATATCAAGTTCTGCCCTGTCTAGTCACCTTGGTTGCAATTGCTTCAGGGAAGAGAGCCCTGTATAGAGACCTCCCTGAACATCCTGCTCAGGGCAAAGCTCGAGCTTGGCAAAGGCCTCCCAGCTCCACCTCTGGCCACCCTTCCTCTTCAAGTGCTATTCCTTTAACCCAAGAATGTCCTGGACTCCTTGCCTCATAACTCCTTAACTGGAGAAAGCTACCTGCTCACTGAGTCTTGCACCCAGTCCAATACACCTCCACAATCCCTGTTCCTGCCAGCCTTTCTCCCTGTCCCATCTGTCTGTTCAAGTGTGACTGCCCTCCTGGGGCTGTTGACACAACTCCCAGGTCCCACACCCTGCAAAACTGCCTCTTTGAGCCCCTTTCTTTCAACAGCACCACCCTTGAACTCCCTAGGATCTAAGTTGGACTGCCCTATCTTGTCCTCTGAGAAGTAGTCCCCCCTTGCTCCTTAATGTGATGACAATCCTTTAACAAGCTAGTACCAACCTGGTCTAGGAAGCTTCCCCTTCCTAGGTCCCTTATCTCTTCTAGGCCCTGTCTGGCCCCACTGCCTTTTCCAGTTGCACCCTGTGTCTACTTTCAAATCACCATCCCAAGGGCTATCCTTGGCTACCTCCCCTTGACTATCCTGACTCCCACATGTAAATATAGGACAACAGAACTCCTGCATGGAAGTAGCCCAGGCTGACCTCTCCAGCAGAGGCTGCAGAGCACAGCACAAGCTCAAGTTCTCACGATCACTCTTCATTCCTCCTCATGGGCCACTGGTTTCACCCTCTTCTGAGCTACATGAAGACCAGTAGCCTGCTTCAGAAGACATGCAGTGTGTGCAGCTACAGAGCCTAAGTGACAATGAAGAGCCTCACAGTACAAATGCTTCTCCCCAGGTTGTGTCATGGGAACTGAGGTCTTCCACATAAATAAATGGGCCACTTCAGTGGGACCAGAGGGGTTTTAATAGAAACAGTTGTCCATTTTGAGACTCTAGAAAAGCTATTTTTTTCCCTGATTAAAATTAATGACTTCATTTTGATTTAGGAAAACTACTCTATTGTTTCTTTCCAGTGATGAAATGACTCTAAGAGCAACATAAAATTATTGCAAATTAGCTATGTGTTCTGTGTGAGAAATCGCCAAGTCTCCTCAGTGGGCTCTACAGCACACCACAAATAGCCCATGCTGGTGGATCCATCAAAGATTTTTTTTAAAAAATGCTGGGCAAGTCAGCTGCATGCATCTCAGCATAGACAAGATCTACTCTGGTTTTTTTTGTTTGTTTGTTTCTTATTTTGTTTTGTTTTGTTTTTTTGAGACAGGGTTTCTCTGTGTAGTCCTGGCTGTCCTGAAACTCACTCTGTAGACCAGACTGGGATCTACTCTGATCTGCCCAGATCAGATGCATGCTCTGGCTCAGGCCGATCTCTCATCTTAATTGCCTCCATCTCTCCCAAGGATTCAGTAACTGGATCATAAGGATGCTGTCAAGTCCAAACTCCAATTCCCCACAAGACAGCATACATGTTAAAAAAATAACAGTATAGGCTCATGGCAAGTTAGACTATAGGAGGACTGCTAAAAGCCTACAGCCAGCAATCCTTAGGAACCTGTGAAAAGGGTTTGTACTCACAAAGGAGTCATTTCCATTATCTTCCCTTGGCTTTGGTAAAATGGACATGGGACTCTCCAATGACATATACCTGTTGCTGCACATTAAAGTCCATGCTAGCCTCCAGCCTCCTTCTGTCCCTATTCATACTTGTTATGGGTTTCAAAGTCCTCACTAGATTCCTGGTCCTTCTCACCTCCCCTGCTTCTCCACACTCTCTATATAATGCAAGGTCTCACCTCCTGCCTCCTCCATTCTTGCATCTCTTGAACATAGTGCTGTCTATGGATGACTGGGTCAGAGGTCCTCATTGCCAGGAGTGCCACTTGGTGATCTGAAGATGATCCACACCTCATCTAGCTGACCATGACATACACTTCACCAGACCTCTTCCCTTCAGATCTGCTTATACAGCTTTGGGAACTCAGTATCTCTGCCACCCTTAAGTTTGGTAGTTTTTGAAAAACTCAAACCTGTCCACAGAGCTGAGTATGCCAGGCACCCAAAGAACAGGCCCAGGTCACTTACCCATACCAGTAGCGGGGATCGCTGGAAATGCAGTGGTTCAGGTTCCGGTGGGCCAGAGCCTTCTTCTTGTTGAGAACAAACTCCTGCAGCTTCATCTTTACTTCTGTGCTCGCCACAGCACCTGGAAGGGAAGCAGAGAGTGAGGAGGAGAAAGCAGTGTGGAGCAGGCAGTGAGGGGCACAAGGCAGGAAGGCATATCCCTCTGCAGTGCCCTCCCAAGGCCAGGGAGCTTTAAGGGGAGGTGTTCTATCCAAGCACTGCTGAGTGCACTCTACTGAAACTCAGACTTCAGGCATGAGAACGGCTTCTGTTAGCTAGCACAACTTATTTCTACAGGGGTTTCAAATCCTGGCGCTAAAGTTTCAGAGCTGAGTGCCAGAAGCATGGTGGCTTCACTCCTTTCCACTGAACAAGCAGCAGAGTCTGATTAAGTTCCACACAAATGGGATCCTCTACACAGCCACCCAGGAGGACAAGGTCTGTTCTACTGGGTAGTGGGTAGCCAGCGTGCTACACACACTACAGTGTATGGCTTTCCTAGGACCCAGTGAATGTCTGTCCCCTTCAGCCTGGTGCCACACACTCTTGGTGGGCAGATATTACCATTTTTATTCAGGTGAAAGTTGTGTTTCCACAGCTTTCTTGTGGTGTGGTGACTGTTACTCAAAGGTATATTAAAGAAAGCTGTGAAGTCGCAGAAACAGACTACACAAGGACACCCCTACTCACCCTGCACAATCTGCACAATCTGTGTTCTACAGAGCTACTGCCAGATACCTCAGTACTGTGTCTATGCATCCTTGTACTGGAGAATAAGGTAAGGACTTCCTGTTATAATACAGTATTCAAATACCATCTTGGATGGTCCCAAATACTGCATGTACTACAAAGGACCAATAGAGCGATCCCATCACACAAACAACACCAAGATATTTTGCTAATACATTTTCCAAAATGTCTCTGCACACTGACACCCGGCTCCTTCCACTGGACCTCAGGGATAGACATCGTCTTCTCAGCACTCAGGGTTAACTTCATGCATACAGACACTGGCACCCGGAGGAGCTCTGGCCAGCTGTGGAACCTACTGTACTACCTTGACTTGGCTTCATCTCCTGGCTTGGTTCTTCCAAGGTATGTGTGTGTGTGTGTCTACCAACATCCTCACTCAAGTGATAGTGTAGCCATGCTGGGGGTTTGGGGATGCTGTCTATGGACAGTTCCTAGTTGCTTGAGTTGTCTGGCTGCTTGTGTAATTTGTTGAGAGCCTACACATTTAAACTATGGGAACAAGGAAAACCATCAGTAGGCATTCTGAGGCCTAGGTTGTGGGTGAAAGGCGTAGAGGTCAGGTGATGGTCTGGAGGTGAGGTACTGCATCCATCTGTCCTCGTCTCATTTCCAGTCAGAGTCTGGATGTGTGACACTCACACACTTACTTCTTATGAATTCTATTCTGGATTTCTTGTCACGGCATGCCACATCCTTCCCTCCACCTTTTTGTTAAAGCTCTGCCACTGACTTTTTTTTTTCTTTCAAAAATTGGATAAGCATTGGAGGTGAGGACCTGAGACACCTGATGAGCGTTAGCAGGCCCCTGAGGTTCAGTCCCCAAGACCACCAGTCACGCAGACATCCTTTCAGCTAGTCTTCTGTTCTGGTCCTGGGGTCCTTTTCTCTCTGCAGGCTCTAAAGCCATCTCAGCACATGGGCCATAAGTGGTTACTACATCTACAGATCGAGTGCCCCTTCTCACCTCCCACACCTGACCAAAGCAGAGTTATTGCTGGTCACAGCCCTTCTGGTCCTGCACGGCAGCCCAAGTACCCAGGCTGACACACTGATCTGCAGACATGGAGAGTGGGGGATCTACAGACTCTGACCCTCCAACACTACTCACCCACACTCAAGTCCCTCTGTCTGTCAAGGCATGGACTTAGAGGGACCGTGTGGTTATGGAACTGTCTGCTCTATGTGTGACACTCCCAGACACTCCTGAAAGCCACAAGCTAACACTGAACAGAAACACAAGCAATGTAAACCAAGAGAAGGGTAAAGTTTACAAACACACCAAGTGCCTTTACAATTGGCAATAAAGGGAATATCCTGTGGCGTGGTGGGAGCAGAGAGCAAGTCCACAGAAGAGCTACTTGAAAAGTGAAACCCAAGTCTACCAACACAGATACAAAGCCAACTTGACATCACTGCTAAACATACGAAAAACAATTAGCACCTTCACCTTTACAGTGACTAAGCGTTAGGTTCTTTAATGCTCTGCCACTAAGTACCACCCAGGGTTTTCCCCAAATGAGGACACCTGCCCACCAGGGCTGTGCTTGTAGCCAATGGCATGTCATGGAGTCATGCTATCTGCACTCTGCCCAGAGGATAGACTTCCTGCTCTTGAACCTCAATGGCTGGCAGGCACCTTAGATCCCAAGTGTGTCCAAATGCGAACATGGATGAGAAAGGTAACCTGTTACCTGTGAGGGAAAGTGCCATGTACTCTCAAGAACTCACTGTCGGTGTGGTTTTATTACTTGCTACTAATGTTTTAAACTGTAAATGTTTAGGGATGTATACAAAACTCACTAAATATTGAATAAAATCAATTCCACAAGACCTTAAGAAATGAGATAACGAACATTTGGCGCTGAGTTTTCAAGTGTTTGGAAACTGAAGATGCCTCCTGACATTTGCATCTGCAGCACAAACAAGACTCCCCTTCATGGCTGAGCTGCCGGGCCCAACATAAGAGCATCTCCCAGTGCTGGGCTGCTAGCTGCCTTCTCCCCACAGGACTGCATTCTCAGGGCTTCGAAGCTCATGCAAGCTTGCCAAAGACTCAACTGTGCAGTTTATTATTAATAATAAAACCTGACCACCCAAATCCACAAAGTGGAAACCACGGCTGCTGCCTGTGATGAGGCTGGAGTGCAGCTGAGAACATTCAGCGCAGGGTCAACAAGAGGCGGGGCTTAGCACATAGCACAGAGATCGTGTCTGACTCATAAACAGACCTGAGGTGTTTTCTGAAGTCGTATTCTGTGAGCCTTGAGATAATATTTTTATTGGATCATTTTTGTAAACTCTGAGAAAGTAATTCAGACTGAGCTGCTTTTCAGCAATGAGAAAACTTGTTATTTGTTGGCTGGTTGTGGCACAGACTGACTGGCTGATGTTTAAAATCTGAACTGTAATCTTTTGAAAAATAGCCACTATTTCCCCTATTCAAAAACAAACAAACAAACAAACAAACAAGCCCAAAGCCAAGTACATAAGATGCACACTGAGGAACATGTGAGCCATGAATGGGGAAGGGAGTGCCAGTCCAAGTCCGAGCTATGAGCACAGCCTGAGCACTGTCAGTGGACTGAGCTCTGTGCATGTGCTCTGTAGAGCAGCACTACCCTGCATGCACACGGTCCTCAGACTCCTGCGAGGACAGGGAGCCAGCTTCCTGGAGGAAGGCAGCCCACCATGAGTGCATTAGGCTGGCCACGAACCAGCTTACCTTGGTCTAGATCTCAGCACTGGCGGTCCTGAGCATTGCTAAGGAGGAGGTTCTTGACCTCGGGTTCCCTGCAGGACAATTCGCAGGTCAGCTGGCCTCAGAGTCGATGACAGAGGCTGAATCTGCACAGATGCTGTCTATGTGTTGTTCCCAACAGGTCTACACTTTACCTCAGAAAGGCCTTTAGATGCCTTTCAGGAATTTGTTCCCTAAGACCACTGTTGAGTGAGGTATGACAGGGCCTGGGTACATCATTCAGGCTTAGCATATCCTTCCAAAGACTGGCAAGGAAACTACCTTGAAATTCTATCAGTTAAGGTGAAAAAATTAAATATGTTCATATTTCAAGAGTGGAATACCACATTATTGATGATTCTAACTGTTAATTTTGTACATGAAAGCAATTTCTTAGTATTTGAAAATCATGAAATAGAGAAATAAGCTGACAAGAGACTAAATTAGCAATAAACTTAAAATATGTTTTGAAACAATTAATTTTAAAAATATACAAAAT
This sequence comes from Hylomyscus alleni, assembly GCA_019843855.1. Classification (NCBI taxonomy): domain Eukaryota; kingdom Metazoa; phylum Chordata; class Mammalia; order Rodentia; family Muridae; genus Hylomyscus; species Hylomyscus alleni. The sequence goes on along the minus strand of JADRCC010347175.1, from coordinate 8,448 downwards.
TATACTGGCATATTAGATGACTTCCCAATTTACATTTAGAATTTGGCATAATAATAATCTTTACACTTAAGGTTGAGAACAAATTTACTTGACAGTCATTTAATTCTCTTGAAAACATAAGGACTTTGTTTTAGAAAAGTCCCATTTGGAAATACTCCTAATCAAATGAGGATTCCTTAAAGGTGAGATGTCAACTGTGCAACCTAAACCTTTACAAAGGCAAGCCTCCATCCCAAACAAATCCTTTCTATGTGGCAAGATGCAAGTTCCATGAATGGAACAAAGAGGAAGAAAGTCCAGAGAGCTGAGGGCTCCAGACTGTACTAAGCAGGTCTTCAGGGGTCAGGGATCCAGGGGTTAGCCTGGTCACACCTGCTAGGTCAGGAGACCTGCAGGCTTCTAAGGCCTCTACTGGCAGCTCAGGAACACTGGGGGACCTGAGACAAAGGGTGAAGCTGAACAGACAGGGCAGAGAATGAGCCACCATGGTTGATGGTTTTCTTGTAGGTACCCGATGATCAGAGAATGAGTACCACAGAGGGCCAGGGCAGCAAACTCTGCAGTGCAGGGAGGAGGAAGCCTCACAGGCTTGAGGCAGGCTCAGAGAGTGTGCCATCCTTGTAAGGAGGCTTGGCACTCACGTCTGACCAGTTCCAAACCCTTCAACAAGACAACGGAAATGTTTTAAGGCATCTGGGCCATATCACAAAGCAAACCGGAAACCCTGTCTCTAGGCCAGTGAACCATACCTCAGCCTTCTATTAGAGATATCCTGACAATGGGAAAGGGTGACAGAGGGTGACAGAGGGGAGGGAGGAGCAAGCAGCTGGGAGGACCTAGCCAGAGGGGCCATTCTAAAATAACTAACTATGGATGGCAGAAATCCCATGGAAACTATAGAAGTCTAAATAACAATGTGAAACTGGTTATCTAGCAAATGAAAAATCCATCAGACAAATTTAACAGCAGTTTACTTCACAAGAAAATATCAAATTAGTACAGTAGACATTGAAGAGAAGCAATCACTACAAGGAAGCAAGTGGGAAAAATGTAGGGGTTGTAGAAAATAGCCCTAACATATGTAACCAAAATCTCAAATACACTGCGTTAGGAAAAAATGTAGTGGGCTTTTTTTTTTTCTTAGCTAAATGGTGAGAATACTCAATTCTAAAATTTCATAAAAGTATTAAACTATACAGACAAGACTATTAACTCCCAAGGGAAACAAAGGAAACTGCAGTTAAACACATATCTGGAAAATAATTCAAATATACAATGGAAAAAAAGAAAGCATCTTCAATAAGTGGTGCTAGTCTAACTGGCTGGCTGTATGTAGAAAAATGAAAATAGACCCATATTTGTCATCTTGCAACAAAGCTCAAGTCCAAGTGGATCACGGACCTCAACATAAAACCAGATACACTGAACCTAATAGAAGAGAAAGTGGGAAAGAGCCTTGAACTCATTGGCACAGGGGGAAATTTCCTAAACAGAACTCCAGTGGCTCATGCTCTAAGACCAAGAATTGATAAATGGGACCTCATGAAACTGGAAAGTTTCTGTAAGGCAAAGGACATAGTCAATAAGACAAATTGGCAACCTACAGATTGGGGAAAAAAAAAAAAACTTCACTAACTCCACACCAGATAGAGGGCTAATATCCAAAATATATAAAGAACTCAAGAAGCTAACCACCGCTGGGCAGTGGTGGTGCACGCCTTTAATCTTAGTACTTGGGAGGCAGAGGCAGGCAGATTTCTGAGTTTGAAGCCAACCTGGTCTACATTCCAGGACAACCAGGGCTACACAGAGAAGAAACTCTGTCTCAAAAAAAAAAAAGGGGGGGGGGCGGGGGGAGAAGCAGCTAACCACCAAAAAAACCAAAGAACCCAAACAAAAAAATGGGGTATAGAACTAAATTGAGAATTCACAGCAGAGGAATCTTGAATGGCTGAGAAACACCTGAAGAAATGTTCAAAGTCCTTAGTGATCAAAGAAATGTAAATCAAAATGACCCTGAGATTCCACCTTATATCAATCAGAATGTCAAAGATCAAAACCTCAGGTGACAATACATGTTGGTGAGGATGTGGAGAAAGAGAGACACTCCTCCACTGCTGGTGGGATTTCAAACTCTGGAAATCAATCTGATGTTCCTCAGAAAATTGGAAATAGATCTACCTGAAGACCCAGCAATACCACTCTTGGGAATATACGCAAAAATGCCCCACCATGCCACACTGGCAGGTGTTCCACTGTGTTCACAGCATCCTTATTTGTGATAGCCAGAAGCTGGACATAACCTAGATGTCCCAGGACAGAAGAATGGATACAGAAAATGTCGTTCACTTACACAATGGAATACTGCTCAGCTATTAAGAACAAGGACGTCCTGAGTTTTGTAGGCAAATGGATGGAACTAGTAGCCAGACATGAGATTATCTCTGAACAAGAAACAATAGAAAAAATGGTAATTTTTGAAGGAAGTAAGATCTTCAGAGCGCCAAGAGAAAATAAATATTAACCTAATAAATCTACACTCAGTAAAATTAACCTTTTAAGATTAGAGATAAAAATTCATCCTCACTAGATTCCATTAAAGAAAGGGAAGGAAAATCTCAACAGATGAAACCTCAGCCACGTGGAGAAGAGTCACACCTGAAAAGGAGACTGTGAGTCCTAACTGAATCAGACGGCCGCTCTGTGAACTGGAGTAGATGTGATGGAGTCAAGCAGGCCGTGCTAACCACAGCTGTGATCAGGAGAGGAGCGGCAGAACAACAGTTACAGGAGAAGCTGGCAGGAAAGGAAAAGGCATCCTTAAAATCTAGAGCAAGAAAATGGAATGACAAGAGGTCAATAATTGGGGTTTGCAAAGAACGGTGACAATCATAAGCACAAACATATCAATATGGAAAAATCAATTAAAAGACAAAGTTAGACTATGTGTCAAAACTTATTGAATATAGATAATGTTGTCCTTAGAGAAAAAATTATAGCTTTACATTCAGATGTCAGAAGAGAAGGCTGGAATCAATGATTAAGATGAAAAAATCTTTCTCTCAAAGTGAGAAGGATTCAGAAACCCTAAGAAAACAGAAGACAGAGGGAGAATATGGTTAATAGAAATGAACAAAGTAGAAGAGACTGTCCATAAAGAGCAGCAGTTCTCAACCTGTGAGTAGTGACCCACGTATGGGCTGAATGACATTTTCACAGGGGTCACCTAAGACCATCAGAAGACAAAGGAATTTACATTATGATTCATAACAGTAGCAAAAGTACAGCTATGAAGTGGCAACAAAAATAATTTTATGGGTTGGGGGTCACAACACCATGAGGAACTGTATTAAAAGGTCGGAGCATTAGGAGAGGTGAGAACCACTGCTCTGGAGAGGCTAAAGAAAAATTCAATGAAATCAAACACCCATCAACAGAGAAGGTGCAAACATCCAACACTGAGGATGTGGGATGGAAAGCACCACAGTTCATACAGACCAAAGAGAGCTCAGCCTCAGGCCAACACTGCTGAAACACCAAACTTGGCAAGGCATTTCAAGAAGAAAAATGCTGGTCCATATCTGTATTGCCTGTTCTGTGTATCAACTAGACACAGCTAGAATCATTAGAAAGGAAGGAGTCTTCAGTTGAGGAAATGCCTCCATGAGATCCAGCTGTAAGGCATTTTCTCAATTAGTGATCAATAGGGGAGGGTCCAGCCCATGGTGGGTGGTGCCACCCCTGGGCTGGTACTCCTGAGTTCTATAAGAAAGCAGGCTGAGCAAGCCAGGGGAAGCAAACCAGTAAACAGCGCCCGTCCATGGCCTCTGCATCAGCTCCTGCCTCAAGGATCTTGTCCTGTTTTAGTCCCTGTCCTGACTTCTTTCAATAACAAACTACAATATGGAAGTAAGCTAAATAAATCCTTTTCTCACAAACAGAGCTACAGACTACAGAATACAAGCTAACTCAGCATGCAACACATAGAAACAGATACTGCATTATGATCAAGGTGAGGAGGGCTATTTATAAATGTCAGATAAAATTTCTATCCCAATAGATCTATTTGCTACATTCACTAAATATGCCAGAAAAAAAAATCCTATGACCATCTCCAAGATGCTGAAAAATCTGAGGAAAATCAATATCTATGCATATTTAAACTCAGCACTAGCAAAGGAGGGTAAGTTGATAAAACCAACAGGCAAGTGAGAAAGGCCTTCTGAAACAACATGCCTGCCTCCAACAGCAGAGGGGAGTCAGACTGCCATTTTAACCCATCATTCTAGTGGAATCTTAGTTAGGTCAGTCAAGTAAAGATGGGAAAGACATAAGGGTATTCTGGTTGGGACAGAAGAAAAAACCTGCCTGTGTTTATGGAGGCTGTGCCTCTAACAGGCTGAAAACCTGACCCACCCTGCTAGTAATTAGAACATGAGTTTAGCATGGTTGCTGGGCACAGAGTAGAGAGTCAGCATGTTGCTAATTGCTTTTTAAAATTGCAAAACCAAGCTATGCACAATAGTGTTAACCAATCAGATGGCTTGAAATATGCCTGGTAAAATACATGCACGTCTCCTGAACAAACAACTCTAACATTTTTGTAAGAAAAACTTAGAAAGGCCCAAAGAATATTGAGGTGTTAGGAATAATCAAGGCTGTAAAATATCACATCTCACCAACTGGATACACAGAATCAGTCTAAGGATCAGGTAAACTCAGGACATGTCTGGATCAGTTTTAAGATTTTCAATAAAAATACAAAATCCCAAGAGGAGGGAAGATAAGCACTGCTGGGTCCAGGCTCACTTCCAGGCTGTGGTGACTGAAGCTACAAGTACTGATGCAATGACAGCAAGGGCTGACGTCACCAACAGGGAGCATGGAAGCACATGGGTGTAGACACTGGTTCTCAGAGATCCCAGAGCAGCCAGATGCACACCCTAAACTATGCAATACACACACCACTGACAGAGGAATAGACATCCACACAAGTGGGAAACTACTCAAATGCAAAATGGTTTAGGAGAAATGTGTGTTCTTTAAATTACAACCCAAAAGTACACAGAGAAAACTGAGAGACTAACAAACAGCGTTATGATCAAAAAGTTACCTCTCGAAGGGAGAAAAGGCCTGATTAAGCATACGACTCACAACTAGCACTGTTCCATAACATGCAAGGAGCAGCTCCACACCAAAGCAAAGGGAGCTCTTACCTGAAGCACAGGCAAAAAGACCTGACCGAACACTCCCTGGAAGGGGAGCTCTGCCAGGCTAGTCATAGAGACTCACACTGCACCTCAGTGGCATCAGGGAAGGCAGCACTAGATGCTAGAGGGATCTACATCCACTCCAGAGTGGGGACTGAGGTAAGTGACAGCAGCAGTCCTGGGGAAGGGTAAAGCCACGGAGGCTCTGAGGCCCTGCCGTCCAACTGCTTGGGATCTTTGCTATATGCCCCCTAGGTGCTAGCTTCCCGTTTACTCTTTGTTGTCATAGACTTATCTGTCTGCATCTTTGTATATCACATGCCAAAATGATTTTCAAACAACGTCAAATAACAGACTTTACAAGAATGTTTTAAGCATACGCATCTTGTTATGTGGTACAGATGGAGATTAAAATTCATACAAAAATTTGCTATAATAATTTGTTAAAATGGCTAGCCATTTTCAGTGTTTGTAGATAAAAGATTTTGGGGGTCTGTCCATGTAGTGGTTTGATTGAGAAATGTCCCCCACAGGCTCATGTACTTGAATGAAGTCCTAGTTGGTGGTGATATAAATCAAAGTTAGGGAACCCTTAGGAGGTGCAGCCTTGCTAGAGGAAGTATGTCATGGGTGCAGGATAGGGGTTTTGAGGGTTTATAGCCTCACTCTACTTCCTGTGTCCCCCACTCCCCCCGTGAAATGTGATCAGCCTGGTTCCTGCTTCCAAATGAATTCACTTTTCCTTCAGTTGCTTTTGGTAATGGTATTTCCGTCACAGCAACAGGAAAGTAACTAATGCAATCTACATGGTAGATTTCAATAATAACATGCTACCTGTGGTCTCTTTGCTAGGCTAAATTGGGCTCTTCTTGGGGAGGTCAGTCACATCAATGGAAGAGTGGGCGACACACAGACTATGCCTTCAGCTGCATGTCCACCTACCTATAGGCTGACACCCACTTTAGGGGTACTCAGAAAACCTTTCCAAAGGGGGAAAACACAGGGATGTCCTCCGAGTCAGAAGGTGATGTGCTTTATGGCTTTATATTCTCTGCATCACTGAAGAGTACTGCCAAGCAGTCTAAAGATGCCTGATTCAACGTGGGAGCCCCAGACAGCCCCTGCACTCAGGCCGATACTGAGTCGTTCTTGACACCTGGATGAAGTCAGAAGCAGGGCCACTGGTTGGCCTCCAGGCCCAATTAAAGTGACCTGAAATAATCATCCTGAAGACACTGATGACTCCTGCGTGGGGTGATGAGCCCCTCCAGAGCTGCCTGGGGAAGCAGCACAGACAACAGAGGCAGCGGGGTCAGCCCTGAATCCTCACTGTGCCTTCCCATCAGCACTCACTCTCTTTGCCCTTCTCCTTGTTCTTGAGCTGCTGCAGCTTCTGCTCACGGTGCTGCTTCTCCAGCTCCTGCTCTTGCCGGTGCCGCTCCAGTTTCCGCTGGTGCTCCAGCAGCTCCTGCTGGTGCTTCATGGCCAGCATCTCCTGCTGCTGCTGCAGGCAGAGGAGGACAGAGGTCAGAGCCCTGGAGACCCACGGACACCCAGGAACCAGCCCACCACTTCCTGACTGGGGTTCCCCAGGTGCCACCTATCTGCCTGCCCATTCATCTAAGGTGTGACAGAGGGGGACAGGATGCCGTGGCCTAAAGTTCCTCTGCCCATTTAAGGCCAAAATTCACAAAATAGCCTTGGATCTCTGCAGAGCACTCAGGAAGAGTAGGTGACTTTGCAGGCTGTGAATGCTCTTTGAGTATGCCCCAGAGAGCAGAAATGGTGAGACTAGCGAGTCCAGCTGCCAGGCATTTCCTTAGACATGAAGACTCCTCAAATTCTACCTCAGGGATCCCTCCACCAGAATCCACATTAAGAGTGTGCTTGAACATACAAGGCCGGTCCAGAGGCAAGCCCAAGATTCTCAGAGTGAACACAGAGACAATGTGTGCCTCAGATGTGCATTCACCTGGAGGGATGCTGCCCACCTCAGAGCAGAATTAGTACCAATGGGCAAAAAGCACAGGGCTGAGTCACAAACAAGCAAATTCAACAGGGCTTCAGATAAGTTCTAGAGCAGAAAAAGAAAGCCACTGAAACATGACAAAGAAACTGGTGAGGGGACAGAGCGGCTAGGGGGAAGGAATGTGGGGGACACTGTAGGACATGCATCACCCACCCATAGCCATGAAAATACATGTCATAGCACACCTAAAGCCTGTGTATCTTTATGTAGACGTTAGAGCTCATGTTTCAAAATATGGCGCATCTAATGGCATGAAAATATAAAGTCCTTATAAGAAATAGTTAAATACAGAAGGTAAAGAAGAGGGACTGCAGGACTTATGATATAGATGAACACTGTTGTAAACTCTTAAGAATGTAATAAGGGCGGTGGTGGCGCACGCTTTTAATCCCAGCACTTGGGAGGCAGAGGCAGGCGGATTTCTGAGTTCAAGGCCATCTTGGTCTGCAGGTGAGTTTCAGGACAGCCAGGGCTATACAGAGAAACCCTGTCTCAAAAAACCAAAAAAAAAAAAAAAAAAAAAAAAAAGAATGTAATGAGCTGCCCATACCGAGTACCGAGGCTGAGGCACAAAGAAAGCAAGGATTCTTAGGCATGGTCAAATGAATGGGAAAGTGTTTACCCTACTGGTCACATCCCTGTCCCTGTACTTGCTTCCAGCCCGAGCATGTAACCTCTTAGGGCCTCTCACTTCAGCAGGGCCATTGGCTCCTCTTCCTCTGGCCTGAGAGCTGTTTCCAACCTTCACTAAATTAGCAGGTGGCTATTCTGCTAATTGGTACTTTTTGGTGTTGCTCCCTCATGGAATGAAGAGTGGCAAGGAGCAGTGATCAAGGAATTGCCCAACCAGGTGGCCTATAGAACTTTCTATGGAAAAAAATATGACACAGTGTGTCCTCACTCAGAGTGAGTGATCAATGATTAAGTATGGAGACAGTCTAGAACTAAACGTCCAGCCACTCAAGACTGTGTAGGTCACAGCACAGAATACAGCTATGACAGGAAACCAACCAAGGCTTGGGACCTTTGGCGTGCTTTTCACTTAGACCTTAATCCTACAGCCTTAGAAGGAACTTGTGAAGCTAAATTGCTAACCTTGCTTGCCAACTGATTCTATCTGGAAGCTACTGAAACCCCAGGCTGTTGGGCCCTCCTGTGAGGCATTTTCTTTTCTCTTTTTCTCCATTTTTTTTTTTTTTTTTTTTTTTT
>JADRCC010347005.1:0-12695 GCA_019843855.1 Hylomyscus alleni | reverse complement strand
TAACCTAGAAGCTTCCAGCACCATGATGCTGAATTTGTATAAAAGGCAAACCTAGATCGGTCTGATGCTGCATACAAATACTCATTTGTGGTTTTTTTTGTTTGTTTTGTTTTTCTGCTCCACAGGCACTGACAATATCGACTTGGCTATCCCTGAAGAGCAATGTATCCCACAGGGTACCAGATGATCCAAAAGAGCACCATAGCCTTTGGGATGAAGACACATGGGATGGGTGAAAGCCTGAGGTGTGCGGGACACCCAGGCACTGTCTGCTGTGTTATGTGGATTGGGACTGGTAACTTGAAAGCTAAGGCTGCAGGCCTGGATGATCAGGCCCCAGAGAGAGCATCCTAGGAAAAGTCCCTCACACCTTACATTTATTTAGCCCTCCAAAAAATTTCCAATTTTGTCACTAATTTTTATTAAACCAATGTGCATACATACATTGTGCTAAACATACATTCTAATAGTCACTGTGATAGGTATTTGGGATTACAAGCAAATGTGAACTCTGCCCATAAGTAGATGTCTACCACTAAAGAAAGTAAGGGCCATATGGTAGGTTAGTTAGGACCTGGGTGGTTTTAGTGCCAGAAAAGATGGATTTTTTTTTTTTTTTTACACACCAAGTAAAAAGGTGTCTATAGATGCTGGCCGATAGACGTGCCTAAAGTTACTACATAATTGTTGTTTGTGAAATGGGATCATACACTGCAGGGGTGGCTTGGAGCCCAATATGGAGCTGAGGATGACTTTGGGCTCCTGAAGCTCTTGTCTCCACCTTCCAAAGGCTAGAGTTAATAGCTCTGTACCACTGTGCCCAGCATCGACCAGTTTTTGGCAGAACCGTACACATAACTCTTGACTCTCTAAATGTAAACTCTTGTTACACTAATCCTGCATTCTTCAGTTAAAAACTGGAAACTACATACCACCTTAACGGCCACAAGGGTTTTATTATTTGATGATGAAGAGAGAGTGGTACGTACTAGCAAGTCTCTTAGAGCTGCCCAGAAGAACCATCTAGAGTATAACTTCTTCAGTTTGACATAGTAGACACTCATTTGTACAGCCCCTATGTTTATTTCCTTAACACTAATCAACTGTGACACTTTCTGGGGTCCCCAGAAAACTGAATCCATGACAGTAGCAAAGACAAGTGAACTCCTTGTCATTTGGTCATTTGGGCAGAGAGACGTGGATATAAAAGATAAAGAAAATGGAGTTCAAGGTGACTGTGAAAGGCACCTGCTGCAAACAGCTGCCTAACATCCTAGTCACTGCCCACTCCACTGTTATCCCCACAGTTTATCTAGTGCTAAGGAAAGATGGCTCCTAGGGAGCATTTACTAACAGGCCCCACTCCTCCACATGCTCATCTCTATATGTATCTCCATTAATTTCATTATCAACAGATACATAATATCTAAGCACTATAATGAATGAGCACATCTGCCCCTCAAAGAACTAGGATACAGTGGGAACAATAAAACGACATCAGTGATTTTCATGCATCCATAACCCTGGAAATCCTTTCCGGCGGCTTAGCTCCGCTGAGCAAGGATGGAAAGGCAGCTGTCATCCTTTAAGCTTCTCTGAGGATCAAAAGTCGTGTTCCTATCATCAGGAAATTGTGAACACCTGAGAAACTTTCCCACCTGATGTTGTAAAATTAGACAAAATATTGGTGTGTTCCATAGTAGACAAAGTATATTAAATAGCTGATCCTCAGCTAATAAAATAAAATAAGGCAAATGTGTATCGAGCTGTGTGCGCGTATGTGTATGTGCATCTTCCCCAGCTTTCTGTGTGATTTCCATGCTTTATTTTATTTATGATTTATCCTCTCACTTGTAATAAATATTACATGTATTTTTCAAGTTTGTAACCCGGTCTATTCTTTTGGGCATTGAAGTACTTTTGGAGAGCTGGAGTGTGACTTGGTGGTTGAATTCATAACCAGCCTGGGCAAGTCGCTGAATTGATAACTAGAACTGCAGAAAACAGCAGGCTTTCTGGAAAAATGGGAAGTTCTGAAGATGGAAAGGTTTCATTCAGATAAAGGACCAGAAGATTCTAGGCATGACACCTTTGTTTCCAATAAAATACAGTTGTCTGAGGTTTGCCATCTGGATGGGTAGCTGGTTTGATCCCATCTTTTTTAGCTGGTTTTATAGATGTTGACATTTTAAGGAGTCAGAATTTCTAAAGATGTGAAAAATGTTACGCTGTTTTTTTCCAAGCTTAAACCAGACCCTAATAAATCTTATGCATCATAATAAGGAAGAGGTACTAAAGATTTCTAAAGATTTTTTCAAAATGCATCAAAATAGATAGGAAAGGTATAATTAAACTACATCTCCAATTATTTGTATTTGTGGGAAAAGATATCCAGGGGATTTCATTTAATACTAGAAGGATTTTAATATTAGCACATGAACAGTAACAATTGTGGTCTTTTGGAACCTTTTATAATTAAATTCATAAAAATTCTAGAGGAAGATGGATTAGATCATTCAGTCAACTAAAAGGTTTTAAAGACTTATAGCACAGACTGAGGAGATGGCTCAGTGGTTAAGAGCTCTTGCAGAAGACTCAGATTTAAATTCCAGTATCCATATCTTGGTTCACAACCAACTGTTACTCTAGTTCCAAGAGATCCACAACAATATGATAAGAAATGAGGTAGGAGGGGAGATAGTAAATAAAACCTGTTGAGTTTGGTCACTGAGCATATCAACAAAACCACAAATCCAAGTAAAAATAGTTCAAAAGAGAAATCCCCAACAAACACTGAAATAAATATAACCAAACAGATCTTGATGAGAAGGGCAAAGAAAGACTTTAAGAACAAAATACACAAAGATGGGGGAGGTTTAATAGGCAATTCTAAGATGAGACTATGGCCAAAGAAACCTACTGCAGAGCATCTGTGGGTCTAGCATGAGATGCCTTATTCTAAGGCTTGGTACATTCAGCAAGGGTGCTTCCTGTTCAGTGATTGCCAGTTCTTAGCATCAAATATTAAAGATGGGAATGATTTTGCCTGAATCAGCTTCCGTACTGTCTGAGGATACATTTCTAACGACCCACGAATTTTAGTTTATTTTTACATAAGCAAAATATTCTGGGTTTTTCAGAAATTAACTTGATTGACATGATATTGGGTTCCTTGAGTTTGCCAAGGCAAAGTTACTTGAAGGGAAGTGGAGTGGAAGCTAGTTACAATTACACTTGAGTATGAATTCATACAAGTCACTGCTTTCCAAGGTGAATAAGGAAGGAGGAATACAAGTGCAGAGTGACAAAACCCAGTGCTGAAACACAAGGAAAGTAGATGAGTTCAGGAAATATCTGAACGCAGAAGATACCTGGTATCTTGGATAGATGAAGTCAGTGACGATAGTATTGCTCCAGTGACATAAAAACAAACGCCTTGGGCCCAGAAGAACTTGAAGCTATGGTTAGGATTGCCACCTACACACCTTACCCTCAATCACCATTACCTTGAGGTTTTTCTGAAAACATCTGTTTATAAAATAGCTATGCTTAGACTCATGGTCTATTACTGTTTACTTTAATATATGCCATTTATTTGTTTGTTTACTTACTTATTTTGACTTTGAGATAAGATCTCCCTATACTATGTAGTCCGGGCTGGTCTAGGAAGTGTGTGCCTTCTTCTTAGCTTATTTTCTAGGCCATTTCAGGACTCCCTGTGTAAAAGAAATACTCAATCTACTCTTGTCAATAAAATTTTTCACACTCTATGTGCAACTTAATAATTTAGGGTACACAGTAGTATAAGTATTAAGCTTTATTTTAAAACATGAGATTTATTATAAATTATATACATTGTAATTATATGTAATATTAATATACTAATTATAAAATTTTATAAGGACGTTATAGATTCTTTTACTTTTAGTTAGACATGTTGAGGTGAAAGGATTAAGATCCATAAATGGTTAAAAAATTTGATTCTATATATGCACTAACATCAGACTTTTCATAAATTTATAAAATTACCAAGAAGCCTATTTTAATGGGAACTTTTTAAAAAAAATCTATCATCATTCATCATCCAGTCAAAAATAGGAAACATTTAAATGGTTATGAATACACAGTAAAAGATAGAATTTTAAAGAGAGGATTTAGGAAATCCTAAGATTAAATACACAGTCCATGATTAATTGAGAATTTTTCTAGTCAGAATAATTAGAGGAAAACAAGGAGAGAATGAGAGCAATTACAACAAAGGGATTTGAATATAAGATGGAATTAGAAACCACCAGGATAGGTGCTGTTTGTAATAGAATTAAATTATCACTTGTCTTTCATTGAATCTTCAGCCAAGATGATTTTACAGTCTGGTCCTTCTGATAAGATAAGATCATTCAGCATTCATTCCATGATACTGGGAAGAAAAACATGGTATAGCTGCCAAACATAAAGCCTTATATACATAAAATGGCCAAATGCTGCTAAACAACATTAGCCCCATAAGTATATGTTAACTCTACTATCCATGTAAATAATAATTTTGTGACATTATTCAGAGACAATATATGGATTACAGTTGTTAATAGGACATTTTTCAATTTTAATTAATTTTCATTATTTTATACAAAATCTTTGCTATTTATTTTATAATTTCTGAATATACATGTGTCGTGTGCATGTTTACATATGTGTATGTGCATGTCTACATATGTGTATGTGGATGTCTACATATATGTATGTGCATGTCTACATATATGTATATTGGCATTTGGATGCATGTTTGTGGAGGCCAAACTTGATTTCAAGCATTTTCTTCAATCACTCTCCACTTTGTTTAGGCAGGGTCTCTTCCTGACCCGTAAGGCAGCAATTCAGGCTAGTCTAGTGTCTTAGTCAGGATTTCTATTCCTCCACAAAACATCCTGATCAAGAAGCAAGTTGGGGAGGAAAGGGTTTAATCAGCTTACACTTCCACATGGCTGTTCATCACCAAAGAAAGTCAGGACCGGAACTCACACAGGGCAGGAATCTGGAAGCAGGAGCTGATGCAGAAGCCATGGAGGAGTACTGCTTACTGGCTTGCTTCCCCTGGCTTGTTCAGTTCGCTTTCCTACAGAACCCAGGACTACCAGTAAAGGGATGGCACCGCCCACAATGGGCTGGGCCCTCCCCACGTGATCACTAATGGAGAAAATGCCTTCCGGCTGGATTTCTCGGAGCCATTTCCTCAAGGGAGGCTCCTTTCCTTGTGAGAACTCCAGCTTGTGTCAAGTTGACCCACAGATCAGCCAGGACAGCTAGCTAGCTCTGGAGCTTCCTCATCTCCCTCACAGACAGGTGTCACGCCTTCCCAGCTTCTTCATGGATTCCGGGCATCCAGGTTCCGGTCCTCATACTTGTAAAACTTTATCCACTGTATCGACTGAACCACCTCCCCAAACCTGATACGGTTTTTTAAGCTGCAGTAATAAGGTACAAACGTAAAAGAAATTTAGAATAGAAAATATCAATAATCCTCTATCCTGTACAATTCAGAGTTTATGTTCTAATAAATATATATTTCTGTACATTTTTACAAAATATGTGCATGTATTCATAGAATTCATCTTGTCTTATATTTCAAGTTCAAGTTTTTTTTTTTTTTGGTTTTTCGAGACAGGGTTTCTCCGTATAGCCCTGGGTATCCTGGAACTCACTGGCTGGCCTCGAACTCAGAAATCCGCCTGCCTCTGCCTCCCAAGAGCTGGGATTAAAGGCGTGCGCCACCACCGCCTGGCCCTCAAGTATTTATACTAAATATAACAAGACAATACATATACATATTGCTTATACTTACTGAGAGCAATATGGCAATCAACAATATGCATAGTCAACTAAGTTTCTATCAGTAGATAATGTCTGCAGTCCTTGCTACCATCACTTATATCTAACCCGTTCCCTCAGTCTTCTCCTAGGTGATCTTAACAAGTCCTATAGCTCATATTTTTGTTGGTTGGTCAGTTTTTGAGACTGGGCCTCACTATGTAGCTCTAGCTAGCCTGGAAATGTGTAGGCAAGGCTAGCATTAAATTCACAGAGATCCACCTGGCAATACCCCAACAGTATGGTTGACTCCCAAATTTATATTATCTTGACATTTCAATGATGCTAGTAACATGTCAGTCATCATTAGCTTTTGAATATAATAGGTATTTCAACCTTGATGTAAAGAAACTATGTATTTGTAGTACAATTTTTATATTACACAAATATTAATCTGTATATATGTATAAATACATATATGTATAAAATATGTATATGTATATAAAAATATGTATCTGTATAAAATATGTATATGTATCTGTATAAAATATGCATATGTATAAAATGTTACCATATACATATATCTATATTGCTTATTTCTGGTTTATTTTGGAATTTTATAAAACCATGTGTTACCATGTTCTCCAACAATAAATATACTTACCATCTCTCCATTTCTCTTTCCAAGCAGCAACAACTGTGATCTACTGAAATTAGTTCATTTCTTTACTTTCACATTGACTCTCTTCAAATACAGAAAACACAATCCTCTTTTGCTTTCTAGACTTTAGTTAGTGAATATGTACCACTGTTACCTCATTTCTTAGTTAAGGTTGTTATTTCTGTGAAGACACATCATAACCAAGTCAACTCTTATTTTTTCCTGCATTAATTAATTTATGTATTCATTTACATCCTAGTTGCTGTCCCTGCTCCCAGTCTCTTCCTCACAGAGTCTCTCCCTCCTGTTCTCCTCTGAGAGGGTGGACAGCCTTCAATCCTTCCCTCAACTCTTCCATAAGAGTCCCCAAGTTCTGTCCAATGTTTGGCTGTGGATCTCTGAATTTATCTTAGTAAGCTGCTGGGTGGAGTCTCTCAAAGGACAATTATGCCAGGCTCCTTTCTGCAAGCATAACAGAATATCATTAATAGTGTCAGAGATTGGCACTTGCTCATGGGATGGGTCTCAAGTTGGGCCAGTTATTGGTTGACCATTCCCTTACTCTCTGCTCTATCTTTGTCCAGAATTTCTCTTAGAGAGAACAAAATTTGGGTCAAAATATTTGTGGGTAGGTTGATGTCCTTATCCCTCCACTGGGGGTCCTGCCTGGCTATAGGAGGCGGCCTCTTCAAGTTCCATGTCCCCACTGTTAGACATCTCAGCTAAGGTCACCCACATTGACTCCTGGGAGTCTCCCCATCCCATGTCTCTGGATCAACGCTTATTAAAAAAAAAAAAATTAGTTGGGAACTTGCTTGGAGTGTCAGAGGATTAGTCCATCGTCATTATGGCAGGAATCATGGCAGCAGGCAGGAAGACAGATAGACAGACAGAAAGACAGACAGGTTCCTGATGAAGTAGCAGGCAGTGAGTAGACAGTAGGCTTTTCAAATCTCAAAGCCTGCCCCCAGTGATAAACCTCCTCCAACAAGGCCACACATCCTAATCTTTGCTGTGAGCACACCAACTGAGAACAAAACAGTCCAATATATGAGACTATGGGAGCCATTCTTCTTCAAAGCACCACACTGGTGTTTCCCTATGTTTAAACCAGCCTTTCCTAAGTACTTGTTCACTTTTCATGAATCCTGGCAGTTTGCTTTCTGAAAAGCCCCAGTAATTCACACTCCCTTTAATGATACATAAGAGAGTTTGTATCCCAATGTCACTATGGTGGCTTAAGGAAGAATGGTTCCCATAGCCTCATACATTTGTTTATTATATATATGTAAGTGCACTGTAGCTGTCTCCAGACACACCAGAAGAAGGCATCAGATCTCATTATGGATGGTTGTGAGCCACCATGTGGTTGCTGAGATTTGAACTCAGGACCTTTGGAAGAGCAGTCAGTGCTCTTAACCACTGAGCCAGCTCTCCAGCCCAGCCTGATACATTTGAATTCTTGTTCCTCAGTTGGTGGAACTGTTTGGCAAGGATTAGGATTAGTGGACATCTTTGAGGTGTGTCATTGGGGGTGGGCTTTGAGGTTTCAAAAGACTCAGGCTGTTCCCAGTGTGTGTTTCTGCTTCCATCTATAAATCAGGATATAAGCTGCCCCTGCACCATGCCTGTCTGCTACCGTAGTCTCATTTATGATGGACTCTCATCTCTCTGGAATTGCAAGTCCCAATGAAATGCTTCCTTCTATAAGCCGCTACTGAAATGGTGTTCATGACAGCAATAGAAAAATAGCTAAGATAGTCACTTAGCTGGCTTTTATCAGACAGCTTTTTGTGAACACTGTGAGTAAAAGCTGCTAGTTGCCTTTTTTTGTTTCTATTATTCTACATGCTAGGACACTAATCATCCTTCTTTATATTCTCTGGCCATTAATGTTTTCTTTTCTCCAGATATATTCTCATTGAATTTTTACCTAGGAGGGGCATTTTGCTTTTCTGGGAGTTTTCCATCATCTGTGCCATATAATTTTAATATTGTAATACATTGTTTTTGGGAAAAATAATGTACTTTTATTACTTGCAATTGATTATTCTGTGTATTATTGTTTTGATTTCCTTTCTGGCTAGAAAACTATTTGCCACAAGCTCCTTCCCCTAACTGGGGTGCTGTTGACAGTTGATGGCTTCAGGAGAGGAAGAGTCAGGGACCACTCATAAGTCAACCATGCCCCAGTAGATGTCCTGACATCCAGACATCCAGGAGTATATGGGGAGCACAAACTAGACTTAGTGGGTCACTCAAAGGAAAGTGTTGGTGAGTGTAACAATTGAGTTGTATATGTATCAGTTAGGGCTGAGCACCCCCTCTCAGCTTTTCTTGGTATATTGAGCAGCTGTGTCTTTCTGAAATGGAGTCTATGTGCTGCCAAAAGGCTTTGCTGTGGGGTGGGAGTTACCTGGGAGTATAAGGGTATTTAGAATGCAGTTAGAAATTATACTGGAGAGTCATATTCGAGTTACATTTTAATTAAAAATAAAATAATGGCAGTAAAAGAGGGTACACGAGTCTGGGTGGAGCCGAAGAAGAGGAGGCAGAGCCAAGAGGAGATGGGGAGGAGTGAGGAAGGAAAAGAATTAGCATGCATTGTCATAAACACTTGAAGAATCAATAAAAATAATTTTATAAGAAAACTTGCACTTGTCAAGTGTGAGATAAATATACTCAAATTATCTCCTATTTGATAATTTAGGATTTGAGTGTTAAATATATCCAAAAATATAGCATTTTGAACTGATTCTTTTGCTTTCAATGTACAACTCTCAAATGTACTTATTGGCCACCACAGGGTTTTGCTTTTTGGCATATGTTGGACGGTGTTCTTTACGAGCTACATCAGCATTTCAGAAACGTGAATTTTGCTAACAGCTAAGATGGGAGTGAAACAGTGATGCATAAGAGAAAAGGCAGGGGTGGGGAACAAGCACTTGCCTTGAGAGACTATCAGAGTTGGATCCCAAGAACCACAGAGGAAAGAGAGAGCAACAACTTGAGACTGCATTATCCAAATAAAAGGGGAGAGGCAATTTATATAAAAAGCCTCTTAGCTTATATTGCAAGTGCTGCACTTGTTTTTAAAATCACATTCTTTTTATTACCAGTTGTTTTGTTCATGATATTAGACTGGAGTTATTGTATCAGTACAGAGAAGCAGCTACGAACAAATCCCCCTGCCCTGCCCCCACCCAGCCAAAGAGGGTTGCTTCCTTGAGCTCAATTCACTGAATGAGGAGCCAATTCAGGAGGGTTTACTTAGCAACCAAATAATTTAACGCTTTTAGGCAGCTATGCACATTCATAAAAAGTGCTCACATGCTTGGCTCCCACACTTCTAAGAAACACTTGAGAAAGGCCCCGACAGTGCCATCCATAGAGCAACTGTGACTCAATTCCTGAAAACTGTGATATCATCCCAATAAATGTCATGATATTCCCCGTTTCCTTGTTGTGTGTGTGCTGCCTCCTCTTGCCTTGCTATGCCACCCATCTGCTCTTCTTCCCCTTCTGTGTCTAGCCACTGAAGATCTTTTTTTTTTTAACGTATTCACTTTATATCCCACTACTGCCCCCCTCTCCGTCACCCCCTGGCACAATTCTTCCCCTCATGCCCCCTCCCCTTCTCAGAGTAGGGTCCCCCTGCTGATACCCCACCCCCCACCCCGGGCACATCAAGTCTCTGCAAGGCTAGGGGCATCCTCTCCCCACTGACGCCATACAAGGCATCCCAGTAGAAGAACATATCCTACATACAGGCAACATCTTTTGGGACAGCTCATGTTCCAGTTGTTCAGGACCCACATGAAGACCAAGCTGCACATCTGCGACATATTGGGCAGAGAGGCCTTGCTTAATGGTATCTTTCATGCAAAGTATCTCCTCACCTTTTATGAAAGTCACCCACAATCTCCCACTCCCCTGTGTCCCCTCTAATCCCGAGCCCTGTGTGTCCCTGTCTATGTTGTCTGTTAACTGAAGAGCACATTTCTTATTCATCAGCACATCCCCCATTTTTCTGGCATGAAGCACTTGATTGTTTTTATTCCAAGGCATTTTCTGTGTTTCTTCATGTTCTTCACAAGGGAAGAGAGTGGTTTTGTAACTTCAGTTAGATTTTTCTGGCTGAGTTAGTCACCTTCTGTTCACAGGAGAAGTAACTGAGATAATCAGCTTACATAGAGGAAAAGGTTGATTTTGACTCAAGGTTGAGAACTCAGTCCATGGCCCGTTGGCCCTCTTAACCGTGGATGCATGGCTTTATCATGGCAACAGCATATGGCAAAGCCAATCTGCTCCTCACCTCCCAGCTGAGATATGAAAAAGAGGGGGAGGGAAACTTGTCCCCTGAAGACCCTAGACCAAGCTCACCATGCTCCCAGTGGCCTAAATATCAACTTGTAGATCTTACATCTTGAGAGTTCTACATGGGGCTGGAGTTACAATTCAGTAATTAAGAGTACTTGCTACTCTGACATACCACCCTGGTTTTATTCCCAGCTCCTACAGGGCAGGTCACAACTGTTTGTAATTCCACTCCCAGGGGATCTGACACTCTCTTCTGGCACACAGATTTATATGTCTGCCAAAGATAAATTTAAAAGAAAAAAATAAGTTCTCCAACAGCACCATTCAAGGGAGTAGGCCTTTATGAGACAGGCCTTTGGGGAAAAGCTAAAGTTAAATTATAGCACTATCTATACTGATTCACTAAGGGTCTTAAGTGAAGTGGCATTCAGATATTGACCAATTAATTATATTATCAAAAGGAAACATGGTATAGCATGGGTGTCATCTCAGTGCTTGGTACGTATAGGAAGGAAAATCAGGGTCATGTTCAGGGGGTTAAAGGCCAGCCAGAGCTATAAGAGATCTGGTCTCAAAGGAAATCAAAATATTGTATCTAAGCTGAAGGTAGTTTATTCTTAATTGAACAACAATATTGAAGCCGAATTCTGGCAGGCAAAGTAATAAAATATCTCTTTGTAAAGTGACATTTTGAACATGTTATTGTCTCAGAAATGTCATAACCCATTTACAGAAGGTCTTATGGGAAAGAAGTTCATCTGAAAAAGGAATGTATGTTCTAGGTTTTACATAATGTCTTAACATTGTTGCAGCATTTATGATTCCGTGTATCTAATGTGCACAGGAACCAATATGTTATTATCAGTATAATTGTTTTCAGACACTTTAAAATACAGTATTTTTAATTAAATGCTTGCTTTATAATATATTACCTAAAAGTTACTTTATCTCAGAAAAATTAGGCAATATTTTAACTAGATTTTGACAAAAAATGCATTAAGTCTATTTTTAAAAAAATGTTTGATTGCCTGCAAGTTTCAGCCTGAAGTAATTTTAAAATAGCCAAGTTATAAACTCCTGAAAATTGGAGTTTGTAATGGGAATACTGACAGACCTTTAACTTTGAGAAGAACGAATACACTGTTGTAATAACATTTGCTGGTGCCTCTGCAGTCGTTGTAACAGCTCGACTATAGGGCTACATGTGGCATTTCAGATATAGTACTGGTGAAAACACGCTAAAACATCTTCCCATGTTTCTAAGTTTCTAAAAAGTTCACTTCGTGCTGTGCAAACTCTTTTTCTCTCTCAAACATTGAGGTCCCACCCACTTCTTCTCTATCCCTCCCTCCCTCTTTTTCTTCCCTTCTCTCCTTGCCCTTCTCCTGGTGGTCCTAATGCTTTCTCTAGATTGGTTTTTCCACAGAGATTTCCTGTCTAAACAGGTACGGGCTTTGCCCCTTCGTTTAGTCCAGAAAGCCAAATGTCAGTCCTAATTCCCGGCATTACTTCTTCTTTATGGCAGATCCACTCACTGTAAACACTGAGAGCTTTTCTGCCGGAATGGATTTTGAAATGACCATGCTTCGTCATTGTTGCTATCAATTCAGACTACACCAGAATGACCTCTGGTTAAACACATCGCGATAGTTTCTTAGAATAAAGCAAAAACCCTGCCTTCATACCCTGATATATGAGACCCTACTCTTTTCGTCTGTATTCCCAGGTCTGCTCCCATCAGTCCTCATCAGCTCTGCATGTGGTAGAGCACTGACACCACCATCATGGTCTTCAGGTGGTACCTAGGATAAGGCACTCTCTATGGGCCTCTGTATTTCCCTTAAAACACTGACTTCTTTCATTAGGCCTAACTTTCAATGCCATTTGTGCAGAGACCTCTCTACCCACC
>JADRCC010346714.1:0-11657 GCA_019843855.1 Hylomyscus alleni | reverse complement strand
CTAATTAAAGAAAGATTTATCTATTTTTCCTTGACACAGGGTATCACATTTAACCTATAGCTTGCCTTTTCAGCTAGCCTGGCTGGCCAGCAAACCCAAATAATCCTCTTACCTGAGACATCACATAGACCTGGAGTTACAAGAGTGTGCTGTTCAGGTTCAGATGTTTTATATGCATTCTGAGAATCCACACACAGATCTTTCTGCTTGCATAGAAAAGTACTCCTACCTACTCTGCATCTACTCAACCCCCATAGTGACTCTAGATCCTGCCAAAGTGGCAATCAATATAAACTGTCATGGGGAGTAATTCATTTCAACATATCAGGAAAGTCACTTTTCCTTTGAAATACCAACATCTAAACCCCAACCTTATGAAAAAAGATACAGAGGAAAGAAATTGATAGAATTGGTGATAAGAAAATCCACCAATTCATTCATTTATTCAGCAAATGCTCATTTTGAAAGGTTCATTATCACACAGTTCAAAGGAGATCACAGATTTCTTGACTCAGAGATAACCAGAGAAAGGAGGCTGGACTAATGGGCTATGTGATTCTAGAAAGAAGGCTCTGTTGCTGCTGAGAGCGTGACTCGAGTGTTGGTGCTGTTATTGGTAATGATAGATCCAGGGCACACATTTCTAGAAATTTTTCTGCTATTATACACTTAAAGAACAGGAATGGTTGGATATTATAATTTTACCATCATTGCAAGTGAGTGCTTGTGGCCAGAAATGATTTGCAAGGGGTGGTGGGAGTAGGGTCTCACTGCCATAGTAAATGTCTGTAAAGGCTGAGCCTGAGTTGGGATGTATGGCATTTGAACGATGTGAAAATAGATAGCTGGCTGAGATGAAGAATGAAGAACTAAGATGTCAAAGGGTCACAAAGATTATGTTCTTAGAGAGAAAAAAAAAATCTAAATCAAGAACTAAAGCCTTGAGAAAGGATGAGCTAATAATGCACCTGACAGTGGTGAGCCACAGTAACATTGCACATGTTGTAGTATTCAAATTTTTTAAATGAAACTTTATCTTCTTAAGCCTGATTTATCTTGAGCCTGCCTTCATTTTATTGAAGGCTAATCTACGTTTGAGCATGTTGGGTGGATTGCAGATGCATCCTGGAGCTGACCTGATTTACTAAGCACACTAGGCTCAAGCCCTGGGTCCATCCTGTTCTGTAGCCTTTGCTTCCATTTCTAACTTATTCCTCCTGTTCATTTTTGAAATAGTCTCTAGTCAATAGACAAAGAGATCTGGAAATATTCTTTAGGTGTCCTTCCCCAAAGTCCTGCCACAGAAAGGCAAAGAGAAAAGAAAGTTCTGGATAAGAGCAACTCTAGCAAGCCCATCTATAACATCTTCTTGTGTGACTTCCTTGGTGTGGGATATAGAATGCAATCTTAATTGTGATGCCTTGGAGGGATCTGACTGGTATACCTCTGATGCCTCTTTCAAACAATTTTCATATTTTTGTGTTTCTGCTTTTGACCTTTTATGCCTTGTTTCCAGCTGGAAGTCCCTCAATTAATGGCCTTGCCTTATAAACCTAATTGCCATGATCACGAACAGCACCCACTGTCTTATTCCTTCCTTATCCCTCAGTATGGACCTTATCAACTACAGGACTGAGTAGGAAATTGTGAGTTCCTTGTCCATCCTTTACACTCAAATACTCTTCTCCTTCCATATAGAACTAGCTTTTCTGACCACAATCTCACTCAATACAGTTCTATCTAGCCCTTTCATCCGTAGCTTCATATGTTCAGTGCCAGGATATTTTCCTGCATAGGAGTTATTACAATTTCAAATTCATGTAGTCATTTCCTATAGAAGCAGGTGTTCTTAAAAATCAGATACATAGAGAAGTGAGAGATAGAATACATTAACAGAGTTTAAACTCAAAGCTTACATCCAGAAGATTGACCTTAATATAATATTAAGTTTCCTTTGGGTATTCACATAACTGGAGTAGAATCCAACATGGTACGGGCATTTATCATAAAGAATACCAACCATCAAATTAAGTCCCTGAATAATAACAGCTGCACACTGTAATCCCCTGTAGTGACATGATTAAATTATGGTCACTCAATCTGTTTCTTGACACCAACATGAAAATGGTTTTTTATTGTACAGTGGAAAGCTTAATAATTTATCCTAGTCATTAACACTAGAGGCCAATATTTATGCCCTCAGAATGGCATTAAATATTAACTAATAGTGAAAATTATTAATGCCACGGTAGCAAAAGGGAAAAATCAGCTTAAAATAAGAGATTGGAAAGTCCATAGCTAAATTAAAGTTAAAATAGTAGCCTATATATGGTGCAGAGTACAGAGGTTCAGGATAGTAATGGAAGTACCACTTGGAGAAAACCCAGGAAAGCAGCTGTTAAAGTTAGAATCTCAGCCAAAGAGCACCCTTCCTTTAGACACTATGGGCCTATGACGCATTCTTTAGTAGATAGTTCACTAGAAAGAAATATTAATTTCTTATGTTATTATTAAAATGAGATTTCATCGCATATCCCAGGCAAACCTTGAATTTGTGTGTAACCCAGGTTGTTCTTAGTACATATTTCTTGTATCTCCATGCAGGGACCATAGACAAAGCACTATATGCATGAGCCATCATTTGTGACTTATATGGTTATCAATTCCTCAAGACCAATGCAGCATATTAAACTGTTGTGAGGATATATAAAACCTAAACCAAGCCAAGTGCATTGGTTATATATTTTAAAATGTAAAGAAAATGAATTGTCTTAGGTTCTGTCAAATTATGACATAATTCTCCCTAGAATCAATGAACTACTTTAAGAATTTAAACTGCCGAGGTATAATCTTACTGCCCACTGCACTAGTTGCCTGTGGAATAAAATGCATTTCTTGTTGCTTTATTACCAGCCAGTGGTTTGTCTGACTTTCTTCAAGACATGGGCACAGAAAATATAGTGGAGCTGGGGACAGAGTTCAGTGATATACTTGCTTAACTTATCCAACGCCCTGAGTTTGAACAAAATGTGAACAAACAGCATTCTGCATAGGCTAGATGAGCTTTTGGACTGTGACTTCTACTATAATTAAAGGAGTCTACCTTTAGGGTTATGCATCAGTAACTCACAGTTTGATGCAGAAGAGGAAATTCTGTTTCTCGTGCCTATTATTAGGAAGCTATTTACTAGAGACAGAATAAAAGAAAATCCAAATACTCTCTTGTAGTCATCCATAAGATCTAAGATGTCCCTATTTTGGAGTCCCTTGAATGTTGTTTCCATACTGCTCAGTGGTAACCATGGTGTGAAATAGCACCAGGGTCAAACTTGGAGGTTCATATAACTATGGAACTTGGAGGTCTCTTCTTATACTATTTTTCCTCTTGATACTTAATACCATGTCTGTGCATATTATAACCAACAGTGGAAAAGGTAAAGGATGGAGCCATGTAATTCAAAGACATGAATTTGGGACTAGAGTGTAAAAAGAGAAAGTTCCTTTGAAAAACTATGAGAAATAATAAAAGGCTTTCTGCATTGGCAATTCATCCATTTAGGGACTTATAAACAGCAAATGAACAGTTGTAATACCAGCCAGGTATTTAGTTGACTTTGGTCCTCCAACAACATTTTACTCTCCTGGCTTCTCTGACTGTTTTTTTTCTCTCTACTTGGATCTTAAGTCTCATATTGATCTGGCAGTTAGGGTCTGGATTCTGACATATGTGGATGGTCTATTTGATTCCCATCCCTTCAACTTATTCTGACAGCTTGATGTCATTCCATTCTGAAACAGTTTAAATGTTCATTTTAAATGTTATTCCTGAATTGGTCAGCAGGGTTTCTCTACTCTTTAAGATCAAAGATGATTTGACTGACCCTTCCTAGAACTCTCAAATTATAACCTCACCCAGGTTTGATCTTCAGGTGCCTAAGACCAAAAAGAGACAAGACTGAGGGTTTTATTTTGAAAGGGACCAAACCGTTAAGGAGTGAGATCCTTGTTAAAGGGGAAGAAGAGACTATAAGACAGAGAGGCTTCAATGTTGGCTGAACATTGGCACCATTCCACATGAAAATAATAAAGCACAGACAGCTGGGACTTAATCCTGAGACTCTCATTTATTTAGTCTTAGGTGTGGTCTTGTCAATGAGATTTTCTTTTTAGCCAAGTTCAGAACCACTGCTTAGATAATAAATAAAACAAGTTAAAACAACTAGACTTCATAATAAGTATAAAAGCTTAAAAAATAGAAGAGAATCAAGATATATTTATATCTGTAAAGGAAAGAGAAAGAGAGAGAGGTAATATACTAATTAAAAAGTATACGTTAGACATGACCTCATAGCTAGAATTTTCAAATGTTTTACTAGACCCTAGTAATTGTGTCATTGTTATTGTTGTTGTTATTATTACTAATGTTCTTTCATGTGGAAGCTGTGAGGGATTGACAGGCCTTCTCTTTCTGACAATAAAGAGCCTGGTTTGCCATATTCCTGAGATTTTAGTATTATAAAGCAAGGTATAGCCCTAATTGCTGCTTCATTCACTTTTGTAGGTTGTAGTTCCCCAATAGAAGACTGAGCATCTTCTAGACCTTTGAGTCATCTACAGCCAGAATCTTGATAATTACCTCTTATTTTCTACCTTCTGGTATGATGTAGAATTAAGTCATGGCGAAGAATAATCTTAGATTCCAAGACCTGAGGACAAGTCTTGGCTGCTTCTGAGTTCCAGACTTAGAAAATGCCCATTGACTTTGAGATACCCATTGTAGTAGTTTTAAAAAGGAATGGTCTTCCCATTGACTCATGTGTGTGAATACTTTGCCCATAATGAGTGGCATTATTAGGAGGTGTGGTTTGTTGGAGTAGGTATGGCCTTGTGGAAGGAAGTGTGTCACTATGGAGGCTGGCTTTAAGGTCACAGATGTTCAAACTAGACCTAGTGTGACAATCTCCTTCTGCTCCTTGACAATCCAGATGTAGAACTCTCCGCCACTCACCAACACCATGTCTACATGCATACTACCATCTCTCTAAGCATGAACTAAATCTTTGAAACTGTAAGCTAACCCTAATAAAATGTTTTCCTTTATAAGAGTTGCCATGATCATGGTGTCTTATCATAGCAATGAAACTCTAACTAAGACACCCATCCTCTAAATATTTTCCTATTCTTTAAAACGGTCCTTCTGTCTCCACCCTTACTTTGTATGCAAGGCTCTTCTACTGGAGACCATAGGAATGTATTTGAGTATCATACCTGCACACAGTTGAGAAGCTTAGGTTTGTGATTTGGTTCAGTAAAGCTTGGGTTTATGATTTGGTTCATTAAGAAAGACTATACACCCAAGGAAACCTCAGAAGGTTTTTGTAAAAGAATGTTAGAAAGATCCTGTTGAATGATGTAGAAGCTGTGTACAGAGACGCACCTTCCCTCTGGATACTATCAGAGAGTTAGTGTTGTTTTATGATCTAATTTACCAAGATGGTGGAATACTACAGACGCAGAAGCTGCTTTCTTTGGCTAAGAGGGAGTTAAAGATTTGTGGGTGGAGAGTAATCCTCACTTAGACAAAATTATTTTGCCCCTTCCCCCTTTGTCATAATCTCAGAGTGATCTTTCTGATATTGGGATTCTAGGAGGTTTATATCACACAGAAGTGTAAGTTGGCATGACTAAGAGTGCCAAGCCAACTGCTAGATGTAAAGGCTGTCTTTCCCTTTCTGTGCAGTCTGCTCACAATCCAAGTTTTTTCTAAGGCTAAGACCTTGCTGAAACACCAATAAATTGAGTTTAATCCTAAATTCATTATTAGGCAAACTCTTTTATTGAGAGTGGGTAGTGGTGACTCTCTAGGCACTTCCTAGAAAGTTCTGGGATAGGATTCGATTCTGAAACTTTGAAAGCTGAGCTCACACAACAGCTTTGCTGCTCCCTTGTCAAGATTGCTTTAACTAACTGATCAGGACCACCAGTTTCACCTCCTGCTTCTTATCATTCTCCTTCTAATAGCCACTGTCCAAGTGTCTGGCCCTGCTGGCCCAGGCTATGCAGCTGGCTCTGCAAGCAGAGGCTGCAGTTTAAACTCCCGTCTTTTCAGGATAACTTCTGCTAGCTCCAGGCTGCCTCACATCTGCTATTGCTCACAGCTGAGCACATCTATGATGAGAGAAAAATACTAAGGTCAGATCAAATTGATTGCTTTCAGATTATTTCCTAGCTTTCTTCTCTTTCTGCATGGCAGATCTTCAAAGTCCTTATCGATTGCATGTTTGCCGAATGAACGAATCCTCTCTGATAACCAGAACTCATTAATGCATAGCTTTTTTTTGTGTAGAATCTTAAAATATTTAAAATACATTCTTTAAAAAATATTACAAGGATATGGAACATGTATAGGGGAAAAGAGACAATTAAGAAAATACACTTCATGGTACATAAACTTTCAGTGAAGAAGGAGACAGGAAGGAGAATCATAGCCTTACCAGGAACCTAATGATTCTAATCCAATTTCCAGCTCAAGGCAAAGATTCTCTCCATCTCTCTGACATAATTACATACTTATTCAGGGATGGGAATGGTCCCATCCAATGGCATATTAAACCAAGAAACAATAAAATGGATGTATGATATAGGAAGAAATTGAAGCAATATTTAAAAAAATCATGGCAAAGAAAAAAAGATTTTCCCCCCATCCCTGTGGAGAGGAACCCTGCAAAAGGAAAGCAAAATGACTTACTCAAGGTTGCCTGAGACCTTAGGGCATGATGGAAGAGTAGATTATCTTAATGTGCTATCCACTAGCCCATGGTGTCTCAGTAGCAGTCTACCTGCAGGCTAAACTCATCATGTAGCCTAGTTAACTCTGAGCATACTGCAGAGACTTGAGGCTGGCAAAACTGCCATTGCGAGAGTAAGATTTATAGCCTGGCTTAATGAACTGAGGAGCTGCTTTGTAAGTACATAAAAATTCTCAGTTTGGAGAACTAGCATTAAAGCTTGATAGCCACCTTGCAAATGGTTGCTAAGAATGCTCGGTTAGTGACAAGTCCATCTAAGAAGGAAATAGGATATTTATTAACTGTCATGTCAAATCATCTTTATAAGATCCAGATGTGTCTTTGGACTACAGAGTCATAAGGGCAGCCTTATGGATTATCTAAGGGAATGGTTGTGGGGACTCCATATACTGATGGTTTGAGATTTCCTACCCAAATAATACCCAATAAAAATGATTGTGTCTTTTTAAAAATCTTTTAAAAGACTATCCAAGAAGTGCCAAAATGGAAGCTATGGCTTGCTTCTTAAAATATCCTTATAATGATATAATAAAACCGAGCAATATTTACTGGTCATTAGTTTTATTCAGGGCTGGAAGGATCATTTATAAGAATAGATACTCAAAGACTATCTATCTATATCTATGTATCAACTATCTGTCACCTATTATCTATGTCCATAATTATATATCTGTCCACTATATCTATATCATTTGTATTTTATTGAAGTTTTATATAAGTCCTGAAGTTAATTCTGTTATAATATCAAAGATTAAACTCATAAATGTCAAGATAGCCAGTCTTAATTCTAGGATTCTACAAGGTTGAAATAACATACACTTGAAGCATCTTTTTCTCTTTTATCAGTCTTTAATGCCATATGTGATCCAGTGCATGTCTTTGTTAAACTTCCTAGCAAATTGCTTTCTGTCTGCCTTAAAATGATAATGACATTTTTTATGAGGCCATTAGATTAATGGGAATCATGAACTATTGGTAACAATTCAGGGATAGAAAGAAATAATGAAGGGTAAAAACGGCTTCTATACGTAGGTTAGGGAGAAGTTTTCATGAAAGAACACTCTCAGTTGCCTTGGTATGCCATCTGTGTATCCCTCCATGCTCCCATGGATATTCTCAAAATGGTCTAACTTAACCACACCTATTCTCCCTTTACTACTTCCAAATTCTTTTCCAGGACTACTATGGGAGGTAGATAATCAAACTCAAATGTACTCACATAGTATGTCTGGTAAAGGTGTGATTCAGAGTTCCAGTGAGTAGCTTGAGTTTGTGCATGATGGGTGCATCCCGGGAACATGCCCATGGTTAAGCAGCACCCAGCAGAGAAAGCGTCTTCGATTTCTCTGCAAACATAGATGTTGCTATGACCTATATTTCATCTTCAGCTCTTTCTTAGTTGTCAATTCCCTTCTGAAACCTGCTCCTCCTGCATTTAGGAGGCCAATCTTCTCACATCTCAAAGCCTGCCATCCTACAGGGCCTTTCTTCTCACTAGCTGGTTTTGGCTGTAGCATAAATATTGTTGACATAACAGATGGTTTCACTATTTCTGAAAACCAGCAATATCTTTGCCATTTCCACCCACATATTCTTGGCTACTGATTCAATGGTTTGGGTCACTTTCAGGAAAACTCTATAGTCTGATGATTTTCTTAAATATCAGATCAAAACTGGCATAATGTACAAGTGTCCTTATAGAACATAGGCAGAGACAGACTGTTGGGGTACTTTTATAGATAAGCGGAGAGTTGAAATAAATGGTTTTACTTGCCACGATAGATTCTGTGATGACATTGTGATGATCAAGCTTGAGTAACATCTAAATATTTGAAGCATGGAATGCTTTGATAATAAGGTGTGGGTAATGGGGTATGCCAGAAGGGGACTGGTAGCCCTTTTAGAAGAGTATGCTATGGAGCAATATTTGACAACTTTAAGAACAACATGACTTGAAAGAAGAGGTTGTCAAGGTAGGCTAAGGAATGTCTTTTAGCAGTGATTCTGGAGCCAAAGTCAACCAAGCTGCTGTAACAACTGAGTGGATGATCTGAGATCCAGTCCAGCCATTCTTTACAAAATCAAAGCAGGCCCATTTCCTTTTTCGTTGCATGTCCTAATGCAAGCAACCATGTGAACAGGCTCTTGAAGTCACTAAATAATGCTGTACAACTTCCCCTTCGCTGGAGCTTTATGTATACAATTTTGGAAAATGTTCATTCTCTTGAAAAGGATCACAGAGATGAGAAGCACGCTCAGATAATGGCAGCCTACAGGTGCAGCCAACTTCTTGAGTTGGCATCCTCCTCCTGGATTGAAATGCTCCTTAGTTGACCATGTTTTTTGAGTTGGCTAAAAAAGGACAGGGGATGGTGCTTCCTGTAGAATGTCAGACCTAAACTGGGTTGCTAGCTTTTGTGTCCTTTCTACTCACAGCACTAGTAATGGTCACAATACTGAAATGTTTAGCTAACTGCTATTCAGAGCAAATTCTAAGGATAAGAACACAGATAGAGCCATCTGGAGAGAGTAGCATATGAAGAAGATGGAAGGAATGCTTTAGGGGTAAACATAGGAATCCTGAGAATACAAGCTGAATGAGAAAAACTAATTTGGATGTCAGGTGCATGGCTGGATCAGAAGGGGACTCACATGGACTGTGAGCACAATGAGAGTCAGCTTTAAGGAGAAGCATTGTCTGTGTGATTTTGTTTCCGATTACAACCTGTTCTTCCAATCGCATTAATAGTGAGTGCTTCAAAGTAGCACAGTGCTTGAAATGAAAGGCTCATTCTATCATGGAAAATGGCTTACTCACAAAGAATAATCTGCCAACCTACCATCAACATGACTTATTATCTCCTAACACAGAAGAATAAGTATAATTAAGAGAACTGAGATAATGTGGAAAATATTTAACCGCAAGTTGAGATTGTCACCAGGCCCATCAGAGCTGATAGAGTCACAGGACTAGGTTATTTTCTGAGTCAGTATGAGGTAAGAGGGAGTCCGAGGGAGAGAGGTAGTAGGATGGGGAGAATTCTAAGGTATTAAAGGATTATGGTATTCTCAAGAGCAGTCATCCCAGTCAAGTGCAGGCTCTGAACGAAGAGACTCCTTCAAAACAATCGTTTTGCTTATAATTGACTGAGAGATGATTTCAGAAGTTGCTTATAAGGTTTGAAGAGCCAAGAAAGGTTATATATCTAAGGCCCTTCTCCCTTCCAAAGATTCCTTACTCAACCTGACTCTATGTGTTAACACAATAAAATGACCAATTAAAGAGGAGACTCCCAGCATCCATCTTCTATAAAATATGATTACTTTGAACTAAAACAATGTAAAGACTCACAAAGACTTTGAATATAGGCTTGGTCAGATGGCTGAGTGGGTAGACAAACTTTTTTCACAAGTCTGATGATTTGAGTTTATTCCCCTGAGGCCATGAAAAGATGGAAGTAAAGAGCCAGCTCAATCAAGCTGTTCTCTGTCCTTAACCTACTCTCTATGGCACCTTTGAACATCCCCAAAAAACCACATACAATAATAACAAAGATTTAAAAATAGATCACAATAAGCAAGTATACTGAAGCACAGGTCCTTTCAGATTAGCCTCTTAATTCTTTTACCAGAAAGTCCATATAGAACTGCGGTTGGCCCTGTTGAGGATGTAATGATGGCCCATCATTGGGTACTTGGTATATACTTGGTATATTTGAAAACAATGCTACTTACTTTTAGATTGAAGTGGGTTTCAAAGCGTCACTGGAAGTTTTGGTAAATATGCATTAACATAATATATGTGTAACTGTTTTTGGAAACAGGTCTCTGATTGGCCAGGCTACTCATGAAGGAAGAGATCTTCAAAATTATGGAAAAAATGTCCCTCCCACAAGCTCGTGTTGCATAGCTTAGGGCTATGCCTATGGAACTGGATGGTCTCCTTTCCTTATGCCACATGTGTCTATCTGCTCACTACCCTTTGCAAGGAACTATGGGAAATTTTTTGAAACAAATTCTTAGACTTTATAAAGAAAAGAAATTTCATCTAATCCTTTTTGAAATTGCTTCTGAACAGCACCTCCACTGGAAAATAAATTTTATGTATGTCTCAGAAAGAAACTTGCTTTATATAATAGAGGAAGAAAATGGAGCCTGACAGTGGGAAGGAATCTTGACCGACACCTACTTCACAGATATGGATTAGCAAGAGAAAGGCATAACAAATTTACCATGCAAAAACAGGAAACTCATTCAAAACCTAGAACTTAAGGGGAGAACAGATGGTTGAGGCTTAAATACCCATCGGGAAGAATGAAGTGGGGGAGTTGTGTTAATCAGAGGGGGCTGTTTTAGAGAGAGCCCCTTCCAGATCTTAGGGCTGGAATATGGGAGGCTTAAGGGGAACTTAATTCTGAGATTACTTGTACATCTCAGCATGCCAGAGCTCTATATTTTGAGATATACTTTTCTAATCCCCAATAGTATTTAAACTAAAACATTTGACAGACAGAAAATGCTATGCGTAAAAAGTTGTGTGTGCACAGGTTGGATTAATCTCAGTATAACATTGTGGTGAATCGCGCCCGTTAGGTAGAGACATATTCCAAAATTAGAAAAGATTGTTTGCCAGGTCTTTGAGCTTTTATTTAACAGACATCCCACCTGAGTTCTAAATTTACTTCTGCAAGCAGCTAAGCTTCTGGAAGAGAAATGATACTGCAAAGTGAGAGCTCATAAGAAACATACATACAGCCTCATACATCACTCTGTGTGCCATCCCTGGACCTTAGAATCTGCTAGAATTTCAGGTGTGCCAAGTAAAAATATATAGTCAAAGTTTTTTTT